>SMLS01066786.1:0-11454 GCA_004785975.1 Popillia japonica
AATTATTCTTGACGCTAGGGTAGTATGTATAATGGGTTGCCTATCGTATAATGCTTTGATTCGATTATTTTAAAATGCAACATAGGGATATGTTGCATAGTAAAATAATAGCACTGTATATTGTACCAAATATCGAAAATAGACGCAAAGTAATTTTCTTGAAGTTTAGACATTTTGATTTTGGCACGAGCTTCAAAAATATTAGAAGCTTTATGGAAACATTTGGCAATGACTGATCCTCTTTCATCTCTAATAACTCCAATTTCCCTGCCCCTTGTTCGTTAAGTATTATTTCGGTAATTGGAAATCTATCTTCAATAAGATCACAAACAAACGTGTTCAAAAAATGTAGATTTCAAACTTTTCAAATCTTCAAACAACTTAATATAAAACTGCATGACTATTGTAGCATTGTGTCAGTTATTTCGGCAAAGCTGTCATTGTCGAGGGAGAAATATCTTCCTTGAAACCATCACAGCTATAACAGTTTATTAAAACCCTTAGGACTGTAACTTATAATAAATATCTAAGTATATGTAAATTAAAAAAATTTATTTATCATAAAAAAATATTGAACAGACATTAATCTTGGGGATTTCATAACCTTTTACACTTTTAAAAACTTTCTTATCAATTAATTACAATTTCATAAACTACAATTCAAGCCATAAAATAAAAGAAATGCTACATACAAAAACAACATCGAATATACTTTTATCACAATTTCTTATCGATACTCCGCTTCCCAATCTTCTTCATTGCCACACTTTGCTATATCGATGTGTACCGGTACCTCATTTATTGTCTTTTGTTGTTGATATCTCCATGGTTGCGACAACATTTTGTCTGGACAGTGCCTGATGTGTTCTTCCAGTTCCTTCCTACTTAAGAAACAATGTAACACATTGTAAGGGCACTTTACATGGCTTGGGTAATTGTTCATGCATTTCAAAACATGTCTCTGCAAACGATCTTGGGTTATCATATGCTGAGGATCGAAAGGGCATGCTACTAGTTTCTGGTGAGGTTTGAGCCTGTATTAGATTAAATTAAATAGATATTCAGTTTATTTCTCAATTTATATTTAATTTGAGACTTACAACATTTATCTGTCGAGAAGAATACTAATTTCCGGAAGAAAATTCAGAAGAAATCTGATCTCAGAGCTGGAACTACCTTCTGGCTTCTGGGGCGTATAGGTTATGTTTGCACTTTAATTTGTCTAAAATTGGTGGTAAAATTACCTAATCTATTTATGGCCTAAATATTTTTTTTAATGATGGATGAAATAAAATTGCTGCGAATTTAAGAAGAAATTAATATAAAATTTTTATAAATTAAATAGAGTTACGTCCCGCCTTTTAATTATTTTATAATATGCAAAGCAAATTTATTATTAATGCATTTTAATATAAAGATTTAATTTAATTTAAAATAAAACTAAGTTTGTGAATCGATTTAATGTTTATAATAATTAAACTAAATAATTAATTAGTATTTTTTCACAATCTAGTTACAACAAAAAAGTACCAACTAGGGAATTTAATTTTTCTAAGGTCAATCTACCTTGAGACATGCGCCATGTAAACAATTTCATTTCGATAGCGGTTTGACAGCTGTCCTGCGGAATGTGCGACGTGTATAGCAGGTGTGTGGAAAATGTTTATGAGGAAGAACGCGAAAAACACGTCGGTTAGATGTAACACGAAATAATTAAATTCGTATATAGGTAGAGATAACATGTGTGAGTGAAATTCAACAATCTACAAGCGCCTTCGCCGTTGAATACTTGTATATTTTTTCATTTATTATAATTTCAAAATTAACAAACCGTTTAAAACATTTTTTTGTCGTTTAGTCGCGTGTCATTTACAAATTTAATATCGTTGTGTCAAATTGTAAGCACTCGAGGGTACCGAAATTCGATTTACCTGTGATACGTGGTAAGAAAAGTATTATAAGTGTTTAAGTGCATATTTTCTGAATGTAAACGCCTAGGTATCTAATCAAAATTCAATTAGATCTGAAAGAAACCTACATATCTTATTAAAAATGCTGTTCGGAATAAGGATTCATACGTGCAGAGTAATCTTGCTTACATCTCTCGTTTGGTTTTTAATCATAATCGTCGTGCTATCGTTTTACACCGAATGTTTGGGTAGTAATTGCAAAAGAACTGGTGAATACGATGTGATTGTTAACGAAGCTTTGAAAGGTGATAATCTAGGGGAAGATACCGGCGAAGCTGACGAAGAAACTGCTAGCACATTCATCAGGTAAGCTTATGTTGATAAATTTTTAATTAGAGCCTATTCTATAGAAATGATATTTTAATATGAGAAAGTATTCATTAACCTTGAAATCAGTATACAATGAGGTTGTTATTATAACTATAATGTACAACAATAGCATTAATATTTCATTAATGATTTGCTAATCGTTAGTAATTACTAATTGGAAGATTGGTGATGAATATTCAATATAGAGGTCATTAAGGTAAGATCTTGATCATGTTTGAGGTAATCTTGAAAAAATAACTTGTCTATTACCTCCAATTTCTGGAGAATTTGTGGAACAACACTAGCTATTTTTTTTTAACCAGAAATAGTCATTTAATCCTTCTTGTTTATCAGAGATTTTTGAAATTTCACCAAAAGTAATATATGTACACTTTGTATCATATTAAATGTCCGCCTCCAACGGAGAAGATATAAAACTTTCTTCCTTATGGGAGTGGCCTATATGTATACCTACACGGAATATTCTCCCTTCTCGATAGAAGTAAATCCCTCATTAGCATATTTTTCTAGATATCTGCTTATACCTACATACATTAACTTTGTTCATACGGTGGTGACGACATATAATACGAGGCAACAATATACACAATAAATGTAACAGCGAAATGTTAACATTTACAGCGCGTGCCTTAATTTAACTTTCTTTTTGTCGGGAAAACGGTACACCGGCCAACCGCGTTTTGTAAATTTAACACGACTGGCAAGATTAAAAACGGGCCTCAGCAGCGGAAAATAATTTGTAATTTATGCGAGACAAACCGCGAAACTAAATTGCAACTAGTGGAAGTTATTGTGTAAGCGCTACGGTTGGATATTGTGCAAAATGGTTTCCGACCAGTGAGAAGAATTATTAAATAACATCCTGCGAAATCGCTACACGGTATGCCGTAAACTTGACCCGATGCAAGAGTAACGAAAAACCGTTTTTCGTTTAATTATGAAAGCGGCATGAATGTGCATATACGTGAATGTATTGCCATCGAAATGTGTCTCTTGGAAATTGTATTAATTGCTGCAGCATTTTTAAGGACGGTTGAACACATTGACGATAATACAAGAAGTTAATTTTGGCTCAGAACCAATCTTAACAAAAACTTTGGAGAGAATGAGAATTGTGTTAATCAGTTTTTAGCATGACAAGTCGTTTCTTTAAGTGTCGTTTAGTTTGACCGGTTTAGTATTCGTTGCAGTCCAACTGATTTATAGGTGGCATTACCTACTTTGTCAGCAAGTTTATCATGCTATGTAGCTAGGTTCTAACACAGTTCCCTTTAAGAAATAGTCTTAAACTGAAAAATTGATTTTTCCATTTTGGTGGTGTGGATAATCAGAAAACACTGGCTTCGTCTCGATCCTTAAGACCTGAAACTCACAACTAGCTTAAAACTTAAAAAAAAAACAATAAACTGCTTGCAAAACCAGCTCATCAAACAATTAAGCCGTTTTCAAAACCAACCCCCACTTGGCTAAGCTGTTTTCCAAACCAGGCCCCCTCTACCTAAGCTGTTTTCAAAACCACTACCCATTTATCTACACTGTGTCCAAAACCAGTCCACAGTTAACTAAGCTGATTTTTAAAACAGCTAGGCTGCTTTCACTACTATTCTTCGACCAAATAAGTTGCTTTCAAAGTTGTTTCAAAGGTGTTTGTTTGTTTCAAAGTTAACCTTCAACCAGATAAGCTGGTTTCCAAATTAGTCTTCTACCAGATGAGTTGCTTTTAAACCAGTCTTCAACCAAATAAGTTGCTATCAAACCCGTCTCAAAGTTAACCTTCAACCAGATAAAATCAGCGTTCTACCAAGTAAACTCCTTGCAGAACTAGTCTTTAATCAAAGAAACTGCTTTCAAAACAATCTCAAAGTTAACCTTCAGTCAGATAAACTGGCTTCAAAATTAGCCTTAAAAGAGAGAAGATGCCCTTTCAGCCCATAAGCCATTATCAAAATCAACTTCCCACCAAATAAACTGCTTTCAAAACCAGTCTTCTACCAAATAAATTCCTTTGAAAACTGGCTCAAAGTTAACCTACAACCACATAAGCTTTCATCAACGGTGGGCTAAACTGTTTTCTTATTCAGATTTAATGACATCCTAACTCACGAATAAAGCAAGATAAAAACAGTATTTATAGCTGAAAGGCTTCAGAACGAATCCTGAATCCTAGGGTTTTAAGCAATTGGTGTGACAGTCAGCCTTAATTTCTGTTCTTGATGTAATTTCAGAGTCTCTATATGTTGCAAATTAAATTAAATTTTTAATATTTATTTGTGTATTGGTTCCAATATTGCCGTTGGATGTAAACAAATTGCAAAATTTTGTAAAAACTGTGGAAGCTGTTGTAGGTAGCTTTAAAGGGAGATAAAATTATTTGGTGTGCTTTGGTGATTTAATTATGGTTTTATTGTTTGTGGACTTTAGAAAAGAAGTTGCCATTTTTTGCGTTGACCTCTTCTTGAAGTTTTGATAATAGACATTTTTTTTCTGACAGTTTTTACAATTCGAAAAATTTGGCGGTCAAACTGCAACAAAAATTATGTCGGTGCAGAAAAAATATAGTTTGTTTTATTGTTTTGCCCCAAAACCAGACGATTTCAGATAATCAAATGGAGATTAATCCCATCTTCGAAAATGTTAGAGGCGGCCAAAACATGATCAAGTATCTTTTTGCCACAAGACCCAATCCTCTGATTTTACCACTTTTTGATGGCAACTGTGCAGATTTAGTCTATTACTCAACTAAGGGGCAAGATAATTGCACTAAAATCAAACAGTTAATGCAGTAATATATATAAGTTCGTCATTTGTACAGAGTGTAAAGTAGTTTCAAAAGTAGCACGCCAATGATAAGCGATTGATAAATTACATTATTACACTGGTTAGTTTTATGAACGCAGTTGTGGTCGTGTCTCAACATGTTTGAAATTTATAGCATACCTACCTATTGTATTGAGTTCTCACTAGAGGGGAATTTGCGAACTGTGTTAACAATAGATGAAGTTCAAATGAAGATCAAAATATCGGTTTGTAGATTAATACAGAATTGTTTGTAGAACGAAGATTAGTTATCTGGAAAAAAATTACGTAATACATCTGCCAGTAAAATACTTCAGAATTGTAATTTTTATGAATTATTGATATTAACAATTATGTCACTCGGTCATTATATTTATTTAATCCATGTACATATGTACATATATATTTACATTATTACAAATACAATAAATTTTATCGTTCTTGCTTGTTATATTAGGTAATAGATAGCCATGTTTATAACTCATGACTGCAGCTTACGTACAATGAAACAATAAAGTGTTGAGCTTCCAAATCTATGTAGTAGGACCTTAATAGTGGGTTTTGCAGCTAGCAAGATGCGTGGATTTGTTCAAGTTGGACACAAATTGTGTGATTTTTAGAGCATATCTACCTACATAGATATATTATTGTCAGTTTGTAACTAATGTCTGGTTATTTGGATTCTGTCTACATGATTCCAGTAATCGATTTACCATTTTTCACGTCCGCTGAATGGACACAGTATTCGCATTAATCTAAATTTAGGGGAAAAGTTACTATTGCAGGAATAATTTAGTAAGACCGCCAATAATTCATTGTAACAAATATTATTTGTGTATTGATGTGAGTTGGCGTTGGAACTCCTTTGACATTTCAAACAAAATGCTATCTTATTTTATCAAAATTGATACAAAAATGAATTACCATGTTAGAAACAGAACAAGGGATGACCGTTTTCTGAGACAATTCCTTTTTAGTGATCGAGCAATGGCTAATCATGTCAGTGAAGCCAGATTAAAGAGCTTGAGGCTAGCTAAAAAAAATATTATTGACCAAAAAGGTTAGAGATAGATTATTTTTTCATAAACATTACATGGCCATCTGGTAGTATGTCGTCTCTAAGCAGTTGAGCCCCATTGAGCAATTTAGAGGACCATATTAGATTAGAGAGAATTTCTTCTGAGGAAGTATCTTCTTGGTGGTGATACTTCTGTTGGGTCACCACCAGACAATCGGACATAACATTTTCCGTTTCTGTGTATTTCGAACAGATTTGAGGACCTTAGCTGGTGATCAAAACCGTGCTTGTGCTGAGATCACTCTTGTTTAACAGCAATAAAGGAAAAGTAATAATAAAAAAAGTTTTGGAATACTGATCCAATGCGAGATTTTTTATTTAGTCTTGCGCTGTTGAAAATGACCTCTGACATGGCTTTTAGCTAGAGTACAGGGTGTTTTTTTTTTCATCGAGTGAATTGCAAATTCATCGGCAGCTTCGTTAGCCTCACATCTCCATTTCCTTAATAGCAGATAGTGCCATGCTAGTTTGGGCTCAAAGATCAACGCCATAGAGATCTTGCATCCTGGCCTATAGGTCTTTATTCTTCTTCTTCTGCTGTTTTGTATCCCAGCCTATGAACGGATTGTGTTGTCGGTTTATCGAAGTTGAACTTTGAGTAATTTAGCCAATTTTCCTGGTTGTTGTAGAATTTTGAAGTGGCCATAAAGTCATCTTAAAAAAAATTGCCCAAGATCGTAGAATTCCACCTTCCACTTACCAAGCACCATAATCTATTGATGCATAGGTGAATATTCTCCAGAAACTAATCTGCAAGAATTACGAGTACAGGAGGACCTAATTTTTTGGCACACAGTTTTTGGAAATTTTTTTTTATTTTAGTATAAAGTTTTATCTAATCATATTCATCAACCACAATAGGGTGGTTATTAAACATACATCAAAAATTCAAGATGATCTTTCCTTAGACAATTGTAACAATATTTTGTCTTTTATTGTTTTTTTGATAATCAGCTTTTCTTCGAAGAAGCAAGGCGAAAACGTTTTTGCCGAAACTATGACAACCGACATTGGGAGATATTGAAAAGTATCCACTAATTAAATGAAACTTTTGTTATCATGAATGGAACACTAAGATGCAAGCTAGGCTAGATAACAATTGTATTTTGAAATTAATGTTCTTGATAGAAAATACTCATCAAAGTCTTTATGGAGCAGGTAGATGGAAACGATATTAGGAACATGAAGGCCAATTAGACAAAGATTGTGGTGAACATGATCATGATTTGGAAAATTATTGAGGACAAAAGGTTGTATCTCTCTCTTCTTTTATTGATAAAGCCCAATTTTTCATTTTAAGTCAGTTTTCGTTGAACGTTTGGAGGAGGATTCCTAGACTTAAAATTCTGCAATTAATTTGCTGTATTTCAACGGAAAATGTGGAAGATCGAGAAATCGGATAATTTCTTGATGTAACTCAATGAGAAAGTGTTAAAAAAACTCCCGGGACCCGATTCTCGAATCTCGAATGATGAATGTCGCATGCGACACAAGCCAAATGTCGAATGAAATGTGGGTAGTCGTATTCTTGAATGTCGTGTGCTACAGTTTTTAGTAGAGGTTTTAGCGAGTGGGTAACAACCACTCGACATACAAAATCTTGTGCGACATCATATATAGTACTACTCGCTAACACTTGGTGGCGTATATAGTAAATTATAAAAAGTTGATGCAGTATATAGATATGTACATGTCACCGGTATTCTAAGTAGAAATGGCAAACATGAAAGAAGCAGTCATGTTTGCTGCAATAGAAAACTTAGAACATCAAGAAGCAGTTGTAGTAAGCGATAAACTTTTTTTGAAAATGTTTCGGTTGTCGATGATTTAGTAAGAAGTCTCATTCAGTTATTAACACCATATATGCATCCACAAGAACGAGCGTCTGCTTTAAATGTCCAAACAAAGGTAAATAAGCAAATTGTGATCCCATATACAGGGTGTCCGCGATATACAAAGCATGCTTTTAAGGGATGATAGCTTGAACGATTTAGAAACAAAAACATATAATACACCTTGGGTCTATCTGTAAGCGTAAACGAGAAAAAAAATTATTTCTAAAAAACCTTATTTGGTCAAACTGTACAAGAAAACTCAGCCATATTGCTTCTTAAATAACCAAAAAACCATATCAAAAATTTAGGGTTGAAAATGATTGAAAACAACGATGAAAACGAATTATTTCATACTTTGAAATTGAACCGTGGTGTCATTTCTCTTCCATCACACTGTACTCGTATTCGTTAGAAGCGCAGATGCAAGCCAAGCATCATCTGTTTATACGACCTTGAACTTGTATCGTACGAAGTCAATGGCCATACGTTTTAAAATAAAGGTACCTTTGCGTTTTTTTTAATAATGTTATGATAATAAAATCGATGTTATGTTGAAGTTAGAGTGAAAAGGGCGTATTTAATAGCAGCCTCCGATCGGTAAATGAAAATTTAAGTTGAGGGAAAGTCGCATTGAGCGAAAATAATGTAATTATTGCAATTATGTTATGGCGCTTTAAGCTCTTTCGTAAAGGCTACTACAAAATTGAGTTCTTTTCTTTTATTTGTGATAAATTGGTGGTCCTAAAAAGGACTTTTTTGAGAGACAAGAGAAAATGTATTACAGGAAAGGCTGGATGTGTTGCAACACACGCCTGTAATCGTCGGGTAAATCTTGCACTGCCGGTGTACAGTATGCATCGAAGTTTGTGACATGAGAAATAATTTTTTTTCTCGTTTACGCTTACAGATAGACCCAAGGTGTATTATATGTTTTTGGTTCTAAATCGTTGTAGCTATCATCCCTTAAAAGCATGCTTTGTATTTCGCGGACACGCTGTATATTGTATATACAACTACGACCAATATTTTTAGATTTTAGTAGCATGAATATTAAACATTTGTCTTTTTCTAATAACTCTATGAGCGTATTTTTTTGTTCGATACTGCAATAGGATTTCTTTTTATCCATTATATTATAAATCACAGTATGTATATGCAAAAAAAAAAATGAAGATATAATTTCGAGGTTATCTTGATGTTAACAATTAGACAACTATGCAGCCACTGACTATGAAAATATGAACTAAATTGCATCTAGCGATATAGTATATGCACATTTATATCGACTAAAGCGGTGTTGCCGTTAGTTACCAACCGACAATTATTCGAGCGATCGTCTTAATGTCGATGAGTATTCAAGAATAGAGAGGAGAGAGGTCATTCGACAATTTCGTGCGACATTTGACGTACGCGACAAATATCATTCGAGAATCAGGCCCCAGAAGTTAATGAAGAGAAGACTGGATTCTTGCCTCCTAGCTGGGGGTGGTAATTTTCTTTAGTTTTCGCAGATTAAAAAAAAATGCTTATCAAAAATCATTAAGGAACAAAAACATGGTATAATAATCACCCTGTATATTTATAACCACAACTAATATGACAACTTATAGCGTAAGTAATTGCATCCAAATGACCCTATTAGCCGACAACGGCTAGCCCGTTCGTATCATTATCGCGGTTACGGAATTCGAAACGTATAATTAAAAATCCATTCATATTTGCACATAATGGTATCAGCGTTTTGGCCTGCATGAATCCCATATACGAGTTAACGAACTGCCGTGCCGTACCGTCTGCTTCCGGTACTGTTGCCGGTTAAAATTTCGTTTTAACGCCGCCGTACGCGAATTTCGATTTAATTCACCGCGTATACACAACAATTATATCCGACACAAACGGTGCTCTAATTGAATATCACCGCCATTGTATTCAATAATGACGCACATTTTGATAGTTTAATCGGCGTGAATTGTATCGCGAATGGAATATTAGCAATTAGCGATACGGTCTTTTCCGATATCGGAAAATGCATAAATTTTTTTATTAATCTAAATTTTTCCGCTTGTTGCAGCAACGTTCCTCGCACCTACAAGCCGTCAATGTTACGCCGATGGAAACCCGCGCCGACCGTCATGCCGAAGCACGGCAGTCCAGGCGAACACGGCAAACCCGTTCACATTCCGAGCGATCAGGAAGCTGTCATGAAGGAGAAATTCAAACTTAATCAGTTCAATCAGCTCGCCAGCGATATGATGTCCTTGAATCGATCGCTCAGTGACGTCAGATTGGAAGGGTAAGTTTAGTTAGAGAGTTTTCAGAAAAATTTATTCAATATTGTAATCTGAATTTATCCGCATACGATCTGTCTTCGAAATAGATAGCGACCGGCAGCTTTAATCATCATCATTAAGTTAGATTTGTGTAATCCAGCTTTTAATTTCCTGTTTTGCGTTCGATACCGAATCCCTATTATATTGGGAAACAATTCAATTGCGACGTTTTTTTAATTTTTGTACACTTTGTTTCATATTAAATGTCCTGTGCGAGTGAGTCAGATTTCACAATCGTTATCGTTAAAGTTTTATTCTGAATAAAGGAAATGCCTTTAATCCCTTGCTTTTTGGATAAAATTAGACATGCGGCGAATATTCGTGCATGTCGAGATGTTTTGTTGTAGTCAGATAATTGATAAAATAAAAATTTATTTATTTTATAATAATCTTATTTTCCTGATATTTTTTCCACTTCTAGGTCAATTACAACACTCTAATTCGAATAAATTTGATCTTTATTCGAAAAAGAGTGTCGTAATTGACCTAAACGTGGAAAAAATATCAGGAAAATAAGATTATTATAAAATAATTTTTTTATTTATTTTATCTGATCTGGTTCGAGAATCATCTAAAGAAAGTTATACGCTTATGCCGACGACGTCTGCATACTTTACCTCGGATAATGTACAAAAAAAATGTAAACAAAAATAAAAGAAGATATCAAACCACTGGAGGAGTGGCGCTTCAAAAACTTACTACCCTTAAATGAAACAAAAACAGAATATATGATATACAGGGTTTTCAAACTTAGGTCGGCACTATTGCTAACTTCGTTATTATTGGAGCTACAAAGTTGGTTAAATAGGCAAACTAGTGTAGTTTTTTCAAGCAAATTACAATGGCATTTTAAAAAAATTTATTAACGTACTGGGTCACGTGATATTGTGAAAAACGTAATTTTTTTAAATGGGACACCCAGTATACAGTTCTCGCGGTCGAAATTTAATTCTGAAGAAAAACTTTCCTATGAACTTTTATCCTAAAGTCAATAATAACAGAGTTATTGATGATTTTTCAAATTTGCCAAGGTGGCTGTTATTTCATAAACAAAATTCGATTGTTTTGCAAATGTCATCAACATTGAAATATTGCATTAAACCTCTGTCAGTAAG
>ML218369.1:9984-29121 GCA_004785975.1 Popillia japonica
AATAATAATAATAATAATAATAATAATAATAATAATAATAATAATAATAATAATAATAATAATAATAATAATAAATTCTTTACTGAGTAGCACAAAGTAAGTATGTACATATATAATATGAAAGGAGGAATAACACAGAACAACAAAATAACACATTCTCCTACTGTTATCATGGTATGCAAGATTGTATTGCATTTGTTTGCAGATTATTTTGTGCACTCAATTCCAGTGATAGAAATACTATGAGACTACTAGATGTTTTTTATTTGAATTTGCAAATATTAGTTATTACATTATGACCACCTGATAAATATAAGATTTTATTTTGTTTATGTAGTGTTTGGAACTTACTTGTTTATGTAGTCTCTATACATTTTTTAATACATGAAGGTAGCTTCACAATAAACATAAAGTGCTACAATGCTAAGTTCATTACGTCTAAAACACCTATCATACATCATGCTAACCAGTCGATCTACTTCAGTTACCATGTTTATATAGTAACAAGAAGTATATGTAATAAGTCATCTAAGACTAGGTTGGCAAATCTTTATACTATAGGAGCGATATTATAGGGATGTTAAGTCAAACCGTTAGTACAGAAGAAATAAAAGCCTCTTATTTCAATACGCAGTGTCAGTACAACCGTGGCAATATCATACTTTTTTGAAAATCTAGGTAGACCTAATTGACTGTGTAGGCACTATTATTCTGTTTATAATAACAACATCGTCACATTAGACAATGTTGTTATTAAAACTTGACGTAGCACTCAAATAAGTTCACCAAGAATTTTCCAGGTCAATCGAAAATGCTGAATGAACAATTACCATTGCGTATACTATTAAAATTATTATTAGTATAAAGATTAGAGCACAAAACTATTTTATTTTCCAAATATTTCTACCGAATCTCACTACTAAACAGAAAAGATTCTTTCTAATTAAGTTCAAACAACAATGTTGAAAATCACGAACTTTTGAGTTACCCTTCTCCTATCACCATTCACGGTCAAGTGTTAACGATTAGTAATTGCGTATCTCTTGAAAATTTCTGCAAATTTGTTTCCAATAAGAATTAAAGAACTTACCTGTTTTTCCAGTAGGACTATACGGATCATAGCTTCCGTTTGATCCAGGTGAATGATAACCATTGCCTATCACTGTGAAATTATGAGACGATTGAATAGGAGATGATGGCGCTACGCTGAGGGTAACTGCGGGGGTTGTTCCTGAACTAGATGAATTCAACCAATCATCTGCTCTAGGCCTCTTTCCTCCTAGAGAACTAAATGGCCCACTATTGGTGTTAAGTCCATTGTTAGGTAAAGCTGTGGTGACAAGACCGTTACTCGTAAGGATATTTGACGTTGTCGCGGTAGCGATAGTAACGGTACCCGGCTGCTGTTGGATTGTCGTCACTATCCCGTTGATCCCGTTGTTACTGTTGTTAATTGCTTTACTAACAATTGTAGTGGCGCATGGTGAAAGATGTGGTTCCGGTTTCACTTGAAGCACGTCGTCTCTGTAGATCATCTCGCGCTTAATGTCCATGGTGTACCGTACACAATTACTACATGAAGGTGTGCTGCTAAATGCAGAGGATCGGACTCTCCCCAAATGAAGAGGATATTAACGACGTGGGTCGAGGCGCGGCATACTATCACAATCTGCAAACAACATAAACGAACTTTATTATTTTTTGAATGTAAGAAGAACTGCAGGATAGAATATATTAAATGTTTTTAATCACTGCAAAACTATGTATTGCATTATAACGTTGGAGTATTATAGATAACTTTTATAAGAACACAGGTAATCCTTATGCAACAACGAGTGAAGAATTAGTTATTTTTCAAATATATTTTTTGTTACAGTTCAGTAGAGTGTACTGCTCAGTATATTTATCCTAGATGCACACACATTTTTTGCAGTCCTATATTACTCATATTTTCTGCGACAATGGTTGACGTGCAAATAGTTCCAGAGGGACATTGCTTAGGCCAACCGACAAACTCACTCATATTTGCAAGAAGTAAAACTCTCGTACTGTGTAACATGTATGTGTTAGTTTTAAAAGATTTTTTTTAATTCTCAACTAAAATTTTCGCAGAAATTTTATAGCTTGGTGTAGGCAATGTTGGAAATTATTTGCAAGTCGACCACAGTTGTAGGAAATACGGGTATAATACTGTGAAAAATGTGTATAAGGTGTGTATAGCTTAAGCTTGTAGATCAAATTCGGTCAAAAGATTGATTTAGGGATAATGACACCCTGGTATTGTTTGCAATTCGGCCATATTTGCGTATACTACTGTCACACGTGTGCACTTGTATACCTGTGTTAAATATTTAAACTGCAAATTGCAGTTCTTATTTTGATTGTAGTTTAATTATTTTGCCATTTATATGTCTGGTTATCTCTGAAAATAAGTATTTGTACGTTTAAGTACCTTCAGATGTTCCTTATTTATAAAAATATAGAAATACGTGTTCTTGGAAAGTATTATCAATATAAAAATAAACAAATATCATCTTTCTACTAAAGTAGGCGTGAATTCTGACTAATTTATAAGCTGGTCAGTTATTGTATAGATCAGGATGGGTATAGATTACCCAACAAAAATGCAAATATAAAACCGTATATTTACTGATGTCGAGAAGTCTTGTAGAACCTCTACAAAAATTATTTAGGTGTCATAGAAACTACGTTACAGCTACAGAAATAACGCTGTAAACCTGCGTACTTTCTCACAATGCGGAGGGTAGAAATTATGTTGTTATAAATCCGCCTAGTTGGTGATAAGCAAAAACTGCTGGAACTGTAATGAAACTAGCTCGGAGATATAAAGCTGCCCTTTTTGTTCCTCCAGAAATGATGTGATGTGTTTATAGATACTACATCAGAGCTACACGAACTGCATAAGACTTGTATATCAATCGTATCCTCTTACGCTGCTCTACTGACCTGAGATACTGAAGCTCGTATATAAAATGTCATTAGTCGAATTATCACTATTATAAGATAATCGAGTGAGTAATAACAAGCACATTAAAGACGCATATGAGATATTAACGATATATAAAGTGATAAACTATTGAGCTAATGCCGTATTTCGCAAAATCCTAGTTTCAGAGTCCTATCTAACGAATAGAGCACCTAGTTACGAGTTATGTAAACATTAAAGAAACAACAAAGAAAACGTGCAACAAAATCAATGAAAAAACGCTTGGAAAAATGTTGATAGAATGAAAACGAGCAGCATATACAGGGTGTTTGTCCGGAAAATGTGTTAAAAGTATTATACATATATTTTTGAAAGGACAATTTGTAGATAATCCAATATGCTATGGATGGTGGAATGTAAACCATTACCTTAAAAATATAAATGAAAGTAAATATCACTTTCAAATAACCAAATTTTGGCATCAACTTGTATATTTTCAATATCTGCAATCCAATACCTAAATACCATTATTAACTATTCTACCATTTACAATTTGAGAAAAAAGTCACAGTTAGAGACACCATTTTGTAGTTAAAACTTAAAACATATACATATGTAGAAGAGGCAAAGACAAGAAAAAAAAACATTTGCATATACTAGAACTGATATGCAGTTTATGAGGTTTGCAGTTTTCTCAGTAACATTACACAGAATGCATAAAAACTTGTTTAGAAAGTACTTTACGAATACGTCCAATCTTCCAATCTACGAATGGTGTTGGTATATTTTAATATGCACCCACGTAAATATACATATTAGAAGTACACTCATGGAAAGTAAAGATTGGACAGTTTCCATATAACAACGTATTCCAAGTGTCCAATCTTTACTTTCCATGAGTGTACGTTTAATGACATATTTTACGATATAAAATACTCGAAAACGACATAAATTTGTAATTATACCGTGCAAAAATGGAATTTTGCCATCTCATGTCGATGTATACATACATACATGCAACAGAACCCTGCATTTTTGGCTATTACTGCTGTTCCTAGATGGAAAAAAGCTTGAGATATGTGTGAGTTAAAACAGATTATATTCGGGGTACACATAAAAAATAAATATATATATAAAATCAGTATTCCCTGGCAGCATATTGTACCTGTGAATATGATATAATGAAAATGTTCGCGAATTGTTAGATTGGTGAATGCAAATGGCTTACTGAATTGTCGGATCTAACACTAATAATAATAATAATAATAATAATAATAATAATAATGTAACAACAGTAACTTCAATAACAGGAAAAAAATTAATGTATATGTATGTACATATATACCTACAAACATTAGCGAAGAAAATAAATAATTCTAGATCTCATTAATGAAACAAAATAAAATATCATTATAATAAAGGTCAGCAGAACGACACACAGTAGCTAGAGGTGAAGCGAGGAGGATGTTAGATCTGGAGAGAGGAAGAGACAAGGAAGTCAAGGAACGTGAGGTAAATAGATATTTAAGGAAGTGACGTTGTACGTTTTCAATTGAGAGCTGAAGATAGAGCTACTGTGGTGACCAGACTTGCGACGCATACTCCAATTTACTCAGAAGGAAGGTGTTTTTAGTAGTTGCTCGTTTTGAAAAAGTCGCGAGGAACGTATAACGAAGCCCCATATTTTAGACACAGACAAGGAAAGACTAGAAAGTAATATGCGGAGAAAAGCTCATAGTAGAACCAAAAAGTATCCGAAGGTCATTGAAGATGTCAACCTTGTTCAATGGATTGCCATTTATATTGTATACAGACGCGATGAGATTACGTTTCAGAGTATGAGAAACAAAACAGCAGTTGCTAATATTCAATTTTAATCTATACAGGCTGATTCATTTTCGATCCTCACCATTGCTATCTCGCTTAGTAGGTATTGAAGATAGACGGTAGGCCTTGGCAACTTTGCCAAATTTTGTGGTTAGTGTGATCCTGAAAAGAAAGTAGACTTGGAACAAATGACATTCGATATTTTTGAAAAAAAAACGGAAAAACCTCATTTTTTTATTTTGCTTGTAGCACTTTTATTTTGTGTTTCAGAGAAGAAGTAAAACTACATTCTCAAGGCCACTTTTACTCCTCTATCTAATGATGCAGTTGAAATTTTGATACGACGTTTCATTTCCTTTGAATCACCATCAACTTTGTTATCTCCTATGGGCGTCATATTGGATTTTGACACAAAATTTCCTTGAATGAAGTTTCGAACTGTCAATCACTTAAACTTGAATATCGCGTAAATGAAAGTCGATGTTACATAAGGTAACCAAGGAATGTTAATTATCGTTGCATTAGTAACGGCAAATGGCGTGCGAAGAGAGGCAAAGATAAACAATTTTTTATTCATCGAACTAAAATACAACAATAGCGAGTACAAAGATATTTAGAATTTTACCTTAATGTATTTCGATTAAACATTCCATAATAATAATAATAATAATAATAATTCATGTTTTCACATCCCCAACAGCTTGCGCCAATTACAGGTACCATCTGCTGGCCATAGTTATTATTATGCCTGCGGCTGTAGAACGACTTAAGATTTTGCATTTCGGCATTTGCCATCAAAAAACCAAATTCAGAAAGAACATACCGGGGTTCGAATCCAGTACCGCTAGACTGGAGAGCAAACACACTAGGCGCTGCTGTACTAGCTGACCAGTTAGTAAATTTCGATTAATCTGACCAGATGATTGTATTCACAAAATCTTCCGTCATCTACTAATTTTTGCAGTAACCAATTACAATATTCCATTTGTGTTCAATTATCACCAGGTAGTAAACTATAATTAACATGAACTTTGTACGTTTTCAGCTTATTTCAACGCAGTTCTCCACGATGCATATTCGACTAAATTTCTGTTAAGATCTAGAAAAATGGTACGATATGGTTGTCGTCGTTCAGCATTCAATTGAAAATATCTTGTATATACTCGCTATTGTTGTCTTTCGGTTTGCTTGATAAAAATACATAACATATCTCATTTCTCTTCGTTAGTATACGCCATTTTTGCGTTACTAACGTAACGATAATTTGCAGTTCATAAATTCATGACTACCTTATTTAACATCCATTTTCATTTACACGATACTCAATTTTAAGTGATTGACAGTTCGAAATTTCATAGCTACTTAGCTTATTTAATCTCAAATCAGATTCTTCTACAATTAACACACAATATTAAATTTTGTTTTCAACATATGATAGATGGCTGAAATCAGAGAAAGAAAATCTTTCTAGCTGTGTCAAAATCCAATATAGCGCCCATAAGAAATAACAAAGTTGATGATGACCCAAAGAAAACGAAATGTCGTCTAAAAGTTTTAAGTACACCATTCGATAGAGGACTACAGGTAACCTTGAGAATGTGTCTTTAGATTTTTTCTGCGAAACCAAATAAACGTGCTACAAGCAAAATAAGAAAATGAGGTTTTTTCGTTTTTTTCAAAAATATCGAACGTCACTTGTTTTAAGTCTGCTTTCTTTTCAGGATCATAATAACGACAAAATGTAGCAACTTTCCCAAATTTAAATCTACCGTCTATCTTGAATAATAAGCGAGATCACAATGGTGAGGATCGAAAATAAATCAGCTTGTATATAGTACACCAGTCGATAATGTATTGGATATTCGCTTGTAGGTTTACGTCATTTCAACTTACTATACACCTATAAATTTTAAAATCATCCGCATGCGCCAGTACAGGAGAGGATAAATTTTCTAGAAGATCGTTTATATATAAAATAAAGAGTAAAAGGCCTAAGCCTGTGCCCTGTGGCACACCTGAAGACGGAAAGAAGCTAAACAATTTATAGACATTTAATAGACGTAATTACATCTACCAATTAAATAAGAGTCGATTTATTAAACAAATGAGGAGCTTAAACCACAGTCATCCTAAAATAAAATGGTGTGATCAACAAAATCAAAGGCGTTAGCAAAATCACATACACAACGTCAACTTGTCGCTGTTTATCAAGATTTTAACAAATGTATTGGCAAATCGTTACAAGGTTGCTGACAGTTGAAAATCCGCGTGCTAAACCATGCTAATGGGTCGATATGAATGACCTAGTGTTCTCATGTACAAAAAGTACAAAATAAAATCACATTCTGGCAAAATTGGACAGGATGGATATAGGTCTACCGTTGTTAATTTCAGATATTGCACCTTTCTTGAACACTGGACAAACTCTAGTTCGTTGCCATAAAGGAGGAAAGACTGATGTTTTTATTGATAAATTAATTATCGTAGTTAAAAGTTTGGCGAAAACCGTTCCATGCTTACGTAAGATACAAGCGCCGGCTATGGATGTTATCAGGAAAGAAAGCCATAATTTTATGTATAATAAATAAATTTATGTTTATTTTTTTGACAACAAACTGTGTATTGTTAGAGATAAAATAATTAGGAGTTAATAATTGCATTGCAACAAATATGAAAAGAATACTGTTCTTGTCGTTGTAAAATATGTTGACTACGATAATTATTGTGGCAGATAAGACACTTTCTTCTCATTCTCAATAAGACTAACAAAAATCACACATTATCCATTATTGATGTATCTATGTATGTATGTAGAACGTAAGTGGATGATACACACAATGGACGCAGTTACTCAGAACGTTATGTTTTCCTTTTTTGATTGATTTTCGGATTCGCTTTACGCCATTCTTTTATAATTTGTCATATATCTAGAAAGTAACAGTACTTGTCAAGTTGCATAATAAGCTGCAGACGAGGAACAAGTGCAGTAATCTTTCAATCACAATAAATATTTCAATGTTACACACTATATTGAAGCTTTTCCAATATATGTACACTCATGGAAAGTAAAGATTGGACAATTTCCATATAACATGTATTGAAAGTGTCCAATCTTTACTTTCCACGAGTGTACATTTGTGTTCGAGTGTTTTCTCATACCAGCAGAGTAAGCCACATATCCTGATGGATATTTATTGCTTTATGCACCTTTTAAATTAACTTGAGAAGAATCAATGAACAAGTACCATCCCGTCGAGCTATGTTTTATAGCAAATGAATTCATATCAGTAGAATCATTACAAAACAATCATTTCCTTCAGAAAAATAGAATATTATCCTTTTAGCCTAAAAACAGACATTTCAGATTATCTTTTGAATAATTTGAAATTTTGTATAACTAACAATAAGTGGAATATTCGTTAATAGCGAATTGTATATATATATGTATAGGTACATGTATACTGAAACTTCTACAGAGTACAGAGTGTGTTCCAGGCGACCACCTGATCAAAGGACTGTATTTTGTTGGTATGGTTTTTCGTACCGCGTACATATTATATTCAACACCTTTCTAAAACGACTCCTTTCTGACGCAATCGTGACCACTTTAGAAGACCGCAACATATACATACACTCATGGAAAGTATAGATTGGACAGTTTCCATATAACAACGCATTGAAAGTGTCCAATCTTTACCTTCCACGAGCATATATATGTAATAAGAGCAACACCTTTCTAAATCCACCCATTTCCAACGCGACCAGTTTAACACGACCTCATCATCTATGCGCATACATATTGTTGTGGATCTTTTAGTATATTAGATTTTTCTTTGAGTCGTTGAGGTTCTTCGCCTGAGTCTCTGTATATTTATAATTCTTACGAACTCTGTCTATTGTATATTTTTGTCGGTAGTTTTAAGCTTTTAGATTTAAGGAAGTTATTAATATTTTAGAATTTCCACAATTTGTTTTAATTTTTCTATGTTCTGTAGCTGGGTGAATTTTATATTTTTCTTTGCTATGCAAGTCATGCAGTTGTATGTTATTTTAAATTTCGAATATTCCGTCTAGTTTTTGGGCAGATCTACGTTGAAGGTCACAGGCCTCTTCGTGTAAAAACTCGGTCGAGCAAGGAGCTTATTGATGCAACTTCTGTGTGTAGAGACGTATTATTATTTTCTCCGAGATTTTCTTTGATTTTCCTAATAGTTAGATTCATTTAATTAGTTTTTTTTATTTGCTTAGATTATTTTGGTTGATTATTGGTTGGAGATTGCATTAATGATTTCTATGTTAGTGTAGTGATTAGTTAAGGATTTAAAGTAAGTTTTTTTTATTTAATTTTAAGAATTAATCGTTTTGGAAGTTTGCGCGAATAAGAATTTAGTTTGTTTGAGTTTGCTTTAGAAGGATATTTTCATTTGATATTTTTGAGTTACAGTCGTTTGTTTCAGTTTTGTCGTTGTAATTTTTTTCTTCCTTTTTATTATAGAAAACTTCCAAGATCTTATTTAGTTGTTAATCCAGTTTTTATATATTTTCCCTCGGGAAAATATACTTTTCTTGGTATTTTATTCACAATTGTGATTAATTCATTCATCATTTTGTTAGATATTTTAACAAATAATTTATTCTTTAATTATATTTTTTTTATGATATTTACAAGAATATGTTTATATTGTTACAGAGTTTTTGTTTTGGTAATTTTTCAATYTGACTCCTTTGTCTTTGTTTTTTCAAAATTATATCTGTGGCAGATAACAATAAAATTATCGATCTAACGATCAAAGTTTATGGTTAATTTTTTTTTTATTTCTCGTAGAACCGCCCATTTAGAGTTTTATTACAAATCTCTTTCCTTGAGATCATATAGTTTTGTTTGTAGAGTCTGCTCGTGAATCGTTAGTTTAAGTGTTTGTATGCCTGAAGCTGGCCGGCGCACATTTATTGTTTATGCCTGTTATCGTCAACGAAAGATACACAGCAATATGTATATATGTACATATGTAATATGAAATATACATTTACAAAGATTTTATCATACATAACAATTTGGTTGAGTTTGCATCATCTGTTTATTAATGGTTACTACAGCGCATTTGTCATTTTGACTACATTGTATCGTCGTTTCCAGACAACCTCTTAGAGTTCCACTTTTAACAAGAGAGAATCGCGGAGAACGTTTTGAAAGGTAGGTACAAGAACACCGGAATTGTAATGAACAATAGGGATATGTACTGTTCTCTGATGAATCCAAGTTTCATTTGTACTATCATTCAAAAAGAATTTGAATGTGGAGGGGCAAGGGCATGCAAATCGGTTGAACGCATTTAAAGAAGTCCATTCTTCCAGAGGCGGTACAATCATGGTATGGACTGGCATAAATATTGGCGGAAGAACCAATCGCGTTTTGTTATAAGGGAATATGACATCTCAGGTCTGTTAGAACAACTTTGGGATAGGCTATATAAAAAGGTTACAATCGCAAATTAAGACAGTAATAACCCGCGGAACCTTTTTAGAGTACTTCTCAAAAGAATAGAGAGCAATAGAAGGAGAGAAGAGATTGGCACTTTAATTTTGACAATACATAACCGTATCAGGGCACTAATAAAAAATCGCGGAGGTCATACTTATTACTAGATGTAGCTTTTGATAACATGTATAGGATTGGTTTTCCATTTAAGCATCTTTAAGAATTAAAACTGTCTTTGTTAACAAAATGCCTAATTGCAAACATAAGTTTATTAGACGTTTGTTAATTTAATTTAATTTTGTACTCTTTTAGTTAAATTACGGTGTAAATTATACACAAATATTCAATAAAGTTCCTTAACACTTTCGTAACCGCGCCTGCAGCGCATAATTGGTAAGTAGCAGCTAAACCCTGACTTTTTGGACTAATTTTTTACGCAGTACGTTCTCCACAGCCCACCGATACACCCTAGACTTTCAGCACAGTCCACTATATACATACAACCATTTAAATGCATTAGCGAACGCGTCCAGTATACTGGACGCGGTTCACCACGAAAAACCTCTCTGTCCAGTTAACTGGACGCCGGTTGCGAAAGTGTTAATAATGTAG
Source organism: Popillia japonica (assembly GCA_004785975.1). NCBI lineage: Eukaryota > Metazoa > Arthropoda > Insecta > Coleoptera > Scarabaeidae > Popillia > Popillia japonica. The sequence goes on from ML218369.1 coordinate 20,850, forward strand.
AATAATCTGTTTACTTTTAATTACATATATCGATATCTCTGTACGATTTTGAGCAGTGTATGTACTGCATATGCATTTGAAAGATGCTGTCTAATTCGACCATCTGTCGAAGCAATCATTTTCGTTTGGAACGGAGGGTGGTCGTTTTATACAGGTTTGACTGCATATGGAATTTTTAGAAATATGCTACATATACAAGAACAAATACTTATTCTGTATCACCAGAATTCCCACATCATTAAAGCAAGAATTATTATCCTTATCTTTTTTTAATGCAGCTATCACTCCTGTATTTTCAATTTAAAGCAACTGTGATTTTTTATAAACTTCATTGGTATTAGAAAACAGAAGGAGACGCGAATAATTTTAGTGTCAGGAAAGGAAATGCAAAAATCAGTTTCTATTTCAATAGTATAGCATAATTCAAATTAGAGTGTTGTAATTGACCTAGAAATGGAAAAAATATCAGGAAAATAAGATAAGTATAACTATTAAAAATATACATACTTCCGCTAACTACAATTCAATCAATCATCTACATATAAAAACGAGTTTGAAGGAAAGTGGCGGTATGGTACAGATAACTTATGACAACAATAGCCAGAATAGGGTCACCTATTGGAATATCAAAGATTTGCGAATAAAACTTATAATCAAGGAACAATTAGTAATTATACTTCACGCGCACTTTGTCTCAAATATCTAGATGACAGTGTTTAGTCGAATTCTTAAGACAACATTTCCTTGTTGGTATATTCCAAATTTATTTCAGTATGTACGTACATACATATGTATTATGTATGTAACATATTTAATGTTGTTTACTTATCTTTTTAGCTAAAAATGGTTCTGTAGAATTATTACATTGTAATTTCTGTCATACTATGTTCCTATCTTAAATCCCTTTCCTATCAACGAGAGTAAAAAGAAATACGCCCTAAAAATTTATATAGTCAATCCAATATGTCTGGACGCCTTCACGTTTCGGCGGGATCGATAATGCTAGACACAACACCCAATCCTTTTTATTTCGCATACTACTCAACTGCATGGAGAGTTTCACATAAACTAAACTAATATGTACTACTAAGTAGTATTAATTTATGTAACAAAGTAAGTGATTATTTAATACACCCTTTAATTAAATACATGCTAGTTCAGAAATTAATGATAGCTAATGTATCATTGTATGTACATTCTATAACTACAGTTAAACATTGGGATATTCATCTAAAGCGTTTACGTGTTCTAATTTCTACTGAGTTGATACCGTGTTGATTAAAAGCACAACAATCTTTACCATAACCCGGGATATATTTAAAATCCTTGGTTACATAATGCTACTGTATAATCGTACAATTTCTTAAAGGAAGGCGACTAGGGATCGGTGTCCACTGTACAGTAAAACGTTCATGTAGTATTAAAGTAAAGCAACTGAGTTTCTCTACAGTATGATTAGCGTAATACAGTATCACAATAACATGCCTGCAGGCTTTCAGTAACAAGAAAAAGATATTTTAAAGTTGGAAGAGTAGTTTAGAATAATAAAAGGACAATTATTACTGTAAAGTCAGGCATAAATCCATTTGTCCCAATACAAACAATTTCATCAATTCAAGGATTAAATATGTTCTAAGTACCTACTTTTTAATATGACATCCTGGATATTATTCGAGTTGCAGAATAATCGTTCGCTAAAAATGTCAATGAATTTCCCTATTCGTCTTACATATATTTTGGAAGATGTTCGAAATATTACAATCGCGCTATACTACAAGAATTCCATTAATTTATTACAACTGATTAGAACCAACAATCTGATAATTCGCCTGATTTGTGGGCCATCTTCCTAAAATCTGTTAATTTACATAACATCACAAAACATATTTACATTTTAATTTGTTCACTACCTAATTATTATCAAATTGTATGAATAAATGATTTAATAACAAAGTTGAATTTGAAACATTTCAGCTAACACGTGGAAATCATGGAAATAGTTTGCAACTATAATATAATTTAAAAGTGGCAACGTGACTGCTTACATATGAAAGTACATAATCTGATTTTTCAAAATATGTTTAATAAGCGAGCAATTAGCGTTTGATATAGATGGTTCTTCTATTCTATTAATCTACCGTCCACTTTGCTAGCCCAAGAAGCATTTTTCTCCTGCTGTAGCAAGTATTCGGATTATACCGGTGAGTTTTTTATCTTGAGACAACGGAATATCTCTAAAACAGTGCATCAAATCAAAAAAAGATCTTAATAAGATTTGTTATAATGTACGGGGCTCACTGAATGGTGCCGAACTCGAAAACAGAAAACATTACTTTGTGTTTTATTTTAATTTTAACATTAAAATAACATTTCAGAAAGCCATTGAACAACGAAGAACTTTGTCATACCCATTTCAGAAAATGTGTGCGAAAATGTGCCCTTCCACTTCGCTACATTTATTTATTGGCAATTGGAATGCTGTTCAACAGATTGTCGTACAAATTACTTAGTGTTGAATATTTGATCAGTAATCGAGGTTATAAACATTACAAGAGAGAATTGAAATTATTTACATCTATGGAGAAAGTGGTAGAAATATTGATGATGCTGTTAATTTTTACTTACAACGTTTTCCCGACAAGGTGCGATCGGATGCTTCTTTTTACCGAGTCGTTCAGTAGTTCTCTAGCAAAGGAACTGTACGGCCAAGAAAACGTAACCGGGGAAAAACAATTGCTTGAGAAAATAATGAAATCCCGGTATTAGTTGCAGGAGCTAATAATCCGTACATTAGTACTCGAGAAATAGCTCGCGGATCAGGAATTTCTTAGTCCATCGAACACAAGTTCCGTACCATTCAGTGAGGCTCCTATATTATAACAACTCTTATTAAGATAATTTTTTGTGATTTGATACAATGTTTTAGCGATATTCCGTTGTCTGAAGATAAAAAACTCGCACGATATATTAAGTCGGACATCGGTAAGAAACGTTATGCCATCTGCTCGCGATCATGTTGAAGAAAGAAATAAAGCAACATAGAAAGATAACAAATTGTGTGGACGAAACAACCGACCGGCGAAGAAAATTGCGGTGAATGTGATGGTACATACGTACAATAGAAGAATTTAACTTGTCATTTTCCACCTTATTTGCTCCAAAAGAGTTGCAAAATATACTAGCGACGAAATTGTGAAAGTGGCGTTGAGCGCATTGAACAAATTTGAAGTTTCAAAAAACCAACTTTTAATGTTTGCTGATATGAAGTGATGAAGCCGACAATATGCTTTCTTTACGTCAATCTCTCAAAGAATCACAAGGGGAACATTAGGATTGTTCGACACGGATCTTGATGGGTGCTAACTATGTTATAGAGCATACTTATATAGGCAACAACCAGCCCGCGGGCCGGATTCGCCCCGCTGTAAGATTTGATCCGGCCCGCGAGACATTTTGAATTAAAAAACATATTACACTACTTACTCATACTCACTCCAAATGAGGAAGATCGAGTGATATGCGGTTTGTCGCTTGCTCCTGCGGAATCAAGTGAGCGAGCAAGCTGAGTGGCGTTGATCATCAAAGCCTTTGATGTTTGCTGCCTCACTGGCGGCGCAAAAAACGATTATTGCTTCTCAAGTGTTCTATACTAGACGATTCTAGATCATTCCTCCACTTTGCCCATACAAGCGGATGGATGGCCCGAACTTTAGTTCAGTTCTATTTGAGCTACCGAGGTGATAACTTCGACAAGCGATATCCTAGCGAACTGCCAATGCCGTCAATTTGCTTTGTGACTTTGTGTGCATCTTGACTGCTTACTAATTATATTTTGTTATTAAGTTTATCGAACTAAAATAACCGAAAATGATGTCTAGTGGTACGAAAGGAAAAGTAGATGCAGAGGGTCGCCAGTTTCAAGAAAACTGGACTGAAGAATTAGTTTTTTATCTTGAACAATGGTAAGCCTATTTGTTTGCTGTGTAATGAATCTATTTCAGTGATGAAAGAATTCAATATAAAGAGGCATTACTCAACTTTTTTTTTATAGAGGGGAAACTCTTCAAAAGAGGTATTACTCAACTAAGCATCCTACCCCGCACTCACTGACAGGACAAATAAGAAAAGACAAAATCCAGAAGCAAATTTGGAAAAACTGCAGCAAATGTTTCATAAACAAACAACACAACTTCATAATTTTGCCAAAGCTAGTTTTATAGTTAGTTAAAAAGGCAAAGTTAAAACCATTTGCCGACGCAGAATTTATCAAAAAGTGTACGTTAGAAGTTTGCAGTGTTTTGTGTCCTGAAAAGAAAATGAATTTGAAAAAATTAGTTTGTCAAGACGAACAAAACAACTTTGACTGACCGTATGGCTGGTTTTGAATTATTTTTCATAGCATTAGTATGGATAGCCAATTTGTCTGACACAGTTCAACTGGCTATATTTATTTGAAGTGTTGATCAAGAGTTCACTGTTACTGAGAAACTGCTTGCTTTACAGCCGCTAAAGGAACCACTACAGGAGAGGACATTTTTAATGAAGTTCAAAAGGTATTTTTATTATTCCTGTTCTACAATAACAATAAAAATACACAACTACGTCTGTAAGACATTTCATAATTTTATTGTGTTTGATTCTTAACATGACTGTAAGTACTACTTTTTCAACCATCATTACTCTGTATAATTTTAGAATATTGTTTAGATTCTAGACTGATGATGGCAAATGTGACCGAAACATGTAGAGTAAATTAATTAAATTTATGTAAGGTATAGAGAATCGTTTTATTCTACATATATTTAATATTATTGTAATAGGAATTAACTATGATATATTTTTCTAAATTCCTCGTTGTAAATTGGTTTCAATTTTCAACGAACATTGGTGGCAATGCGTAAACTGATGATAAGCTGCACACAACGTCACCACTCTAATGCCCGGTTTCTCAAACGTCAAACAGCAGTTATCTTTTTGGTATCTGGCAATTTAACAAGGACTGTCTTTGTTAAATCGCCAGATAACTGCAGCTTCACGTTTCAGAAACCGGGCATAATTATAACTAACCAAACGTTCTTCTGCATAAGCGTATTGTATCTACATAATTCTCTATCCCTATAAAACTGTATTGTCTCGTTAATATTTTTATCACCTGATACAGTGGACCCTGAACAACGCATCACAAAGTCAAACGTTTACTTTTAATTTCTGTTTTCGTAGGATTAGAAAATTTATTTCTCTAGCCTACCAATAGAAAAACAGTTCTTGAACATATTTATTGTGGAAATATAAAGTTTTATTATATAGAATTGACTTGTTTTTATACATTTCTTCAACAGATATTAGTTTTATTGTACGCATTAAGCAGAAGGCAACAGTTCAGATCTGTTACCTCCTTAATCGGTAAAAATGTAACCCACTGACCAATCATAGTACGAAGGAGCTTCTATTACCTATATATTTATTCGTAAATGGAAATTGTCAGCTTGTAAACATGTTTCATTTTGAACACGCCTTCCTATTTTTGACAGCTGCAAATGCTCCAGTGCTTCCAGGCAATCTAGTATCTACAGTTAAAATTTACTAAATCTATATTCGAAATTCTTAGTTTGTTTTGGGTACCTTCTAATTTATATTCATTGACATATTTTGCAAATCAACCTTCATTAACCCATTTACACTAAAAATTACAAAATTAGCCATTTAGACATAATGGTGCGTCGCGACAAAATTCTGTGAAAAATAAAAAACGTTGTTTGTCAGAATTTAACTAATAAAAATGAAATTATTAATGTAATTTTAAGATTGAATTATAGATTACTAGATGAAAACTAAGTATGTAACTTACATAACATTTTTAATAAGAAAATACTACATATTTTATATTACTATTTATTCATAAATTATTCTAGTTTTTCTCTGTGCATATGTTTATTGAAATATGTCACGTTTTAATTAATAATTCGTGTATATTCGGCACGAGACTTTCGATTTGGGAGAAACTTGTTTTGTACCTAATAGCACCTAACCCCACCCCATTTAGCCAGGTCTTGTATTTAGGTCGTAGCCTTCACCAGGGTTGAGAGGTCACGGCGGACCAATTCTACTGCACTCCGTTGTGAGTGGGGGCGACACTAGAAGACTTTACGGATCAATAAAACCCAGCTACTTTTACTGAATGAGGTTACGGGCAATATATTTATTTAGGATTACGTTTCTATCTTACAACTGGCAAACATCAACGTATATTTACAGATTAAGCACTGCGAACCCTCTGATTATGTGATCCTTGTTTTCTATTATGTATAATGTTGTATGTATGATGTATGTATTCTATTTTTTTTATATTTTTGACGGTTGCAATTTTTGTATTTACAATGCAAACACGAATAAATATTCGTGTTTGCGGTAATATATCATTATTACCTTAAATAATTGTTAGAAAGGGTTTACAGTTGTAAACATAAAGTAATTGAATACACTGGTTAACAGGTTTTTTTTTTCTTACACTCTGATAGGTGTACGTTATGGACTTTTTCATTGTAATTCTGAAAATATGTTTTTTTTATACATATATGCATGTATTAAATGTACTATATGTCTAAAAATATTTTTGATTAGTAAGTTAAAAGAAACTATCAAGTTATTATTATGCTAACGGGTATGTCTGAACAGGATTTAACGTGTTTGGGCTTCATTTGTACGTCATAGTCGTTAAACCACTTCATTTTTTCTCTACAACCAATCAACTCAAGGAATTAATAGATCTGTGAATATGTCAGTTTATAACAGACACGTTATTCGACTCCAATTGACTCAATGTATGGTAGTGACATTAGTTAAACGTTTTTTGAATTTGTAATGTCCCGTATGTATGTAAAATCCTGACAGTTTTTGTTATGTATGTGGAGAATTCACCGTTCAATGGCATAGACGAAATATTACATCTTTAATTGAAAAATCGGTAGGTAATTTAATCCTTATTTTTAATTTAAAATAATGGTTATTATTTTAAATTAAAAATAAGGATTAAATTACCTATCCTAATTTACCTTCTGCCACTTGTCCAGTTCCTCATTCGAAAGCTTTGCCAGTACCAAGTCACTTGACCGATTTAGAACGGACTGCTTGGGATGCATTTAAAAGTGGGACAAACATTTTCTTAGGAATAAAAAATCTGAAGATTACGAGGAAATTGTTAGCGAACTTCATAGAAGTTACCATGCATTAGGGTGTAATATGAGTCTTAAAATACATTTCTTGCATTCGCACCCGAACTTCTTTCCCCCCGAATCTTGGCGATGTTAGTGCCGAACATGGGGAAAGATTTCATCGGGATATTTCCACTATTGAAAACGCTATCAGGGCAAGTGGAATAGCGAGATGCTTGCTGACTACTGTTGGACTTTAATTTCGGAATGTTCTTCATTCCAATATAACAGAAAAGTGAAAAAGAAAATTCTAAATACGTCCCAGAATAGCATATCCTTAGTTAGTGTTAGTATTACATGATCAGTATGAATTTCATTTGTTTATAATACCAGACGTGATAGAAGACATTTGTTTTTATAATAACTATTAGGAATATAAAATAAAATAAGTTTGTGTATAATTCATAAAGAAAAATAAAAAAAAAGAAAATTTGTTCTGTGAATTATTAGCGGATTTTAAATGCGCTTTACACTAAACTGCGGCCTCTCCTGCACAAATAACTAACCCTTTTATCTATAGTCTTTTACATTTTGCATTGATAATATTATATCCAGCATTCGCAAAAATATTCTTTATTAACTTAAAATAGTTTTATATACAGTGTGGTCATAAAGTTTGGAACCAAGCTTATAACCGCATTATTTTACATTTTTAGGAAAAACGCTCGGACAGGTAAATTTTGTTTTTTAAGACGCCATCTTTTGACATACAATTTTTTTCTATGACGTCATTGGTTTTTGGAGTGATGACGTCATCAACCCTTTTTTTAAATGGCATCCATATTATTTTTTTATCGTTTTTGGTAGATCTCTATATCCTCCAAATAGTGATATAAAACAATTGGTATGTTGCATCACAATTTTTTTTAAATAATGTAAATTTAGAAAAAAATAAGAAAATTTTATTTTTCTACAAAATTAAAATTAAATGAAAAAAATACATCTGAACTTAAATTTATTGTAACAGTTAACGTAAATTTTCAAAATGGACCCCACCAACCAACTGACACTGTCCCAGCCGAGTGTAAACACTTCGTATAGTCGCCTCAACTATGTCTGGG
>SMLS01066791.1:0-15826 GCA_004785975.1 Popillia japonica
AAAACAATTTCTCGCGATTACAATGTAAACCGGAAGCGATACAATGTTTTAAAAGGAGAAATATTATGTGCGTGTAATAATTTTTATGGATTATGCTATATATAGACAAGCGTATTATTATTAATGTTAATGCTATTATCTACATCAATTTTTCTGATTTCTTTGATCTGTTATATATACGGACAAATCTCTTAAGCTGAAAACTCCGGCGTCCGTCTTCGAGAGATATAAGTTTGGCGATGATAAGAGAAGAAAGGAAGACAATTTGATGACAGAAACAGATCAAAAAAAACATTGAAATTGAAAAGGAATTGATAAAACCCGTATTTATATCAGTAGTATACATATCTGAAAAGAATTATTATAACGCAAAGCACTAAGTGAAAAAAAAATTATTAAACTGTAGTCGTGTGACGGTATGGCGACGACTTAAAGATGCTAGGATCCATTCAAGAATTATTTTTTAAAATGTGTTTTTATCATTAATAATTTGCATAATGCATAAAAATTATTACACGCACATGATATTTTCCTTTTAAAAAATTATATCGCTTTCTGTTTACATTGTAATCGCGAGAAATTGGTTTTAAACAACCATTTTCCATAAAGTAAGAACGTTTTAGAAAAATCATATACATTAGTGTGCATAAGTTATCGATCACCTGTTTACCTTAAATTTTTTTCCGTTTATCCTGTTATGTTAGTTTTGTAAAAGTTTTTACTCATTCGGTAAACGGTTGAGATGACGACCCATGCGTCATCGAAACGCATGTCCCGAATTAATTAAAATTTGTGGTGTTTTGAGTTACCGGAATTACCTATGACATTAATGCATATTATGAACAGGATTGGTCCTAGGACGGACCCTTGACGTACTTCTTTGTTCACACTCTTCACTGCGGACAACTCTCCGTTGTAACACACTCGTTCTCTGTTCTGCGAGTAGCTCCTTAGGAAGCTACGTGAATTTCCTCTAACAATAATCTGTCTTTAAGGAACACTAGTTTTGTTAGTTGCTCTCTGAAAGTACGTTGTTAGTGCTGTATTTTTTACATCTTCCCCCTTTGTTGCATAATCTTTCCTTTCTGTTGTGCATACATCTTTCGATTGTTTGGTTTTAGATACTTCGTTTACATGTGTTAGTTCGTCTGTAAACCGCGGCGAATTAATCGTTTTTACTAATTTCTTGCTACGGTGTCAGTTCCTAACAAAATGTTGCGCTACTTGCGGAAGAAAGATTCAAATCTTCTAAACGGAAAAAGAGCTACATGTTCTTTAGATCTGATTTATTTTGACTAACATAAACTAGATCACAATTCTTACATACAATTTTGTAAATTCCATACTTTGCTCTCATTTTTACTTTGTCTTTGGGATTGATTAAAAGATTTTTTATTGTGTTATTATGTAGTTGCGTAACACATATTTAGGCTATATTGTTGAAAAATTGTTATATCTGCAATATAATGATCGATACACTAAAAAGAATTGTCGAAAATAGGAAATGCAAACTACGGCGATTCGGCAAAAATTAACCGGCGCCTGCTGGGACGAAATCCGTCAACAGATAATCTAAGCTTCGGTAAACGATTGTGACCGTTAATTTAACGATTTTTTGGTTTAATTCAAAATAGTTTAGCGATAATTGCCTTTTTAAGTTATAACTGCAATACAATGATAAATATACTAAAAAAATGGTCAAAAATAGTAACTGGAAAGTACGGGGATTCGACGAAAATTAACCGGTGTCTGTTGGGGCGAAACCCGTCAACAGATCATCCATCCATTCCGGTAAATGATTGTGACTGTTAATTTAACGATTTTTTGTTTAATTAAAAATAGTTCAGTGGTATTGTTGAACAAACAAAAGGTTATACCAATCACGTTATTGTCAATGTTCTATCTAGAGTAGAGAAATGATTTTATTGTAACCATTGCCTCCGAAAAAAGTTGCAACAAACTTGTATTTGCGTAATATGTGAGTGATCAAAAACTTATGCACACTACTATACCTACCGTATGAGCGGACCATTATATCGAAGAATTTTGCGGCGAGTATGAAAGCTACATATGTAAATTAAATAACTCATTGATCAAGCAAAACAGCCACTCTTTGAGAATCTATCGCTACAATACTGCTATCCTTGTCTTACATGCGCCGCGCTGCTTCTACCTAATACCTTTCGCATATGGAATATACATATGTATTACTATTATCCATTTTTTTCTCAAACCTTCATGAAATATTACAGCTATAACTTATAATTTACTATAATTACATAGATTCTGTTCTAAATTATAAAAAAATACGAAACAGTACTACACAATAAAATAATAATTAAAAACTATCTACGAAAAATTCTGAATTATGCCTCGCTATGTGTACAAATTCGTGTAGTTTTAGTTGCATATCGATCCAAAATTTGTCGCGCTTCGATTCGCAATTAATTTGAAAAAGATGGTACATACATACGTCAGTTAGTTACACATTTGGGTAAAACTCTCAGAGTGATTTTATCAATTTGGCAATACAATTAGGTATAGTTTGTTGGTAAAAATTAGTCAATTCAAATAAATATATATTTATAAAGGGGACAATTTGATTTATTCCCTAAGGAATATCTGACAGCGCTTTTGTAAACCTAAAGTCAAAGCAATACTAACCGAGTTTACAGACACCATACCATTGCGGTTAATCGATTATTTGTTAATAGAGGTATGTACGTAAATGCTTACCGTTAGAATATACATACTATGTATATATCTGTATATAATTTTCTGACTAACAAAGGGAAGCAGCAAGGCCATAACTTGATTACATCGCTTATGACGACCAAGTCTATCACAGATGGGTAGGTACTATAACTGCAGAGAAAGGACCACGACCCATGAAGCGCAGAGACGAGAATTGTTTCTGTAGTATCTTTTTACCTATTTGAGTCCTAAATTTTAACCACGATGCGTGTTATATTCTAAGTACGAGAGTACGAGACCGAGAGATGTTACGACTGATTTAAAAGGATAAATATCTCTATACACGATTGCTATTCTACTTTGGGTTTTCAAATATAATATAAACTAAAGTTCGAATTGCGGGTAAAATGATATAGGATACCTACAAGAAAAGAAGCAAGAATCTGTAAATTTAAGTTGCTTAAGTTGCTATGAATATTTAAATAATATGTGCTTTTATCGATTGTTTGGCAAATATTACTTTCTCAAATGTAATTAAATTTCATGCAGGAATAGCAATACGAGTCGTTAACAAAGAATTTAACTGATTGTTTTAGTTTATTCTGATCTATATTTTCGTCAAAATTTCCTCTAGTCGTCATATGTGCATGTATGTGTACATAGTTTACTCGTATGCATATATGTACTTTGTAAAGCGATGGCTATCGCGTACTATGCTGCTATAAACCGCTGTTATGTGTCCAGTGGATTTAGTTCTGTGGCGGATGTCAACGGGTGTAAACGGACTGTAGTTCAACTTCTCCGAATATTGCTTCGTTACTTTAGTGAATCTGCTTTTCTCGGTGACTACTCTACGGAATATTACGCAGAGAGTACAGGCAACGTGCTTTGATGCCTCGTTGTCAAAGTTGCGAAGTCGTTTCGTCATTTTTACTGTGTATCTACGCTGTTTATATCAATTGGCAAGAACACCGTCAATATGGAAGTGGATACTAACAAAGTGGAAGCTTGTTTACAGTGGGTTAAAAATAGTTTTGATGAGAATAATGACGAAAAAAGCGGTAAGGTTCATGTTTTGCTTCCACATTGAACGATAGAACATTTAATAAAATAAAGAAAAAATGAAGAAATATAAACTGAATTATAATTTTTTACAGTTTTATAAGGACAAAGTTAATAATTCTTGATTAATGGATATATAGATATACATATGTACATATATGAACATATATGGATGTATATAATTGAATTAGTACTGTCAGTATTAAGATTTCAAGTTCTGTTCAAATTCCTTAAGCATTTATTGATTTTTCGTTAGCTGGCTGCTATTCAAATGCGAGAGTTTTTGTTCTAAATCATACTTTATTGTGTCTTCAAGTTCTTATGCGCTTAAAATATTGCAACCCTTAGGCAGTTTCTTCAGTTTTTTGCGCGTGTAACTTGCCAAACTAATATAACTTCGATATTTTATAATTTTGGACTGTGAACGTTATATGCATTTATTTTATTTTTGAACTCACTCTATTTTTTGAAATCTTAAGCATTAAATACTTTATTTCAATATTTTCTGCAACAGAACTGACAGTTTTAAAATTTATATAGAAAACTTAGTATCCAACATTCTCAATTTCCAAAGACGTGAATTGTGAATGAAACAGCCTATACTTTACTATGTATGCATTTGATTAATATGAGGCTAATGTAGAATTACATTATATACTTACGATAATTCTGATAAAAATACCTTAAACCCATTTGAGATTTTCAAAACACTTGCTAAAGATTGTCACTATATTCTCATCAAATAACAAATTGTTGAAGTCTAAGATGGTGCAATCTATAGAAAAACTAACTGCATAGTATAGCACGAACTTGTTAACATCCAATTGTCAACAACTAGTTAATTATCCCAATGTGAAAATGTTATCAGTTATGTAATGAATGCAGCGATTTTGGAATACTTTGGTATGTGTTTATATTACACTGTCTAAAATCAACATCTTTTTACTCTCTCTTTATGTGTTATCCAATTTTATTTAAACGTAGATCTGTTTTTCCTAGATCGGATTATCCAAAAATTCCTACAAAATACCGTAATGGAATACTTCACTACTACTTAATTGCACGATTGAGGAGATGCAATATGCGCTGAATTTTTTGAGGATCGTGTGGTTTATTAATATGTACATCGATCAGATTTATAATTAAAACTACTGCGATATGTCTTGCTATGTAATTTAGGTATAGGTAAAGTGTTTTACGACTTTATTGGCACCGACATCAAGTGGTAGCTCGACTATACTGACCTCCCATAGACCGCTGCCATATATCGTTGAGCCATTGAACCGTTTGTATATTTAGCCGTGGTACATACATATATACACGTCATACTATATTTGAAAACTCTTAACATACTCGTATACTGAAATATATTTGATTGCTGTAAAGTCAATGATTTTTCGGAAAAGTATGACCGTCATTACTATCATTCTTAATTTGATTTCATCTATAAACACAAAAGGTGATAGGAAGAATCTGTTGTTTAATATGATATTATTGAGCGTATATTTTCACTACCTGCTGTCTACTGCGTTAAAGTCTTCCGAGTGTTCTTACGTAGCGGCAAATTTTCACATAACTTTTCGATAAATCAGCTTTGTCAGAAGGTTTCTCTCTTCGATATGATATGATTTTACTGCTGGTCGTGTAATTTGTTTGTTAATTCTTCTTAGTTGAAATTACTCAGTTTCTTCAGAATTTTTAGCTGCTATTAATTTCTAATGATTCAATTGCACTTCTTCGACGTTGCCAACTTCAGAACGTTACATCGAGATACATTACGTCAAAAGTCTCGCTGCTAAAAAAAATAATAAATCGGCGCACAGAACATGCATACCTTACAGGAAGGGTATGCTACACATAGGGCCTGTTATTTAATTCAACAAAATGGTGTGGTGAATTGCACCCATGGTGGAACTGTTGACCATCACGTCACTCATCGATGCTTTACTGGTGGGTCCATTAGTGTTCAATTTAAGAACGTTTCTAATGTCAATGTAGTATTTTTTTTATTCAGAGCCACATATATCTTTTAAATTAAATCAACACGTCGGGTTACATTAAGGTCATGTGTAAACACACAATTTGAAGCCAAATATTTTCCCCCACCTCGATATTCATTCACCAAAACCACTAATGTTTTTTTTGTCGATGGAAAGGTGTTGGAGTAATGGTGTCATCAAATGATAAGAAAAAACGAAATTATTTGCAATAGTAATACATCGCTTAGCGTTTAAGAACGCTTTTTTGCACTGGTCGATACACCAGTGAAATAAAGAACAGGCCCATACAGCGAATTGAATCATAAATTTAACGAACTATATTCAACAACATTCAACAAAAGGATTGAACTTCCAACTAGTTCCACCATAAAAAAAATCTGCCAACTGACGAGACAAATATGATGAAACATTTAGTTATCGGCAATGGATATTACAAAAGACGAACAATTTTACAAAAGATTTGGAACAACGAAAACTCGATTGACGTACTAGTCAATAAAGCTGACTCCTCCAGTTGCACGAGTAATGGGATATCAAAGATATACAAAACGGGAAACTCTGCAAGATTGGCATGTAAGGATTCTGACCAAGGATTCTTGTTTTATGAACGAACAAGTAGTCGAAACATTGAAGATAATCAAACAATTCGGACCAGAAGAAGTGCGAGAATAATTAATTAAATTTGCAATATTGTCTGATCGCAACATAAGAAGTGAGGAACAGAAGTACTATTATTATCAACATAATATGAGTTATAATCTTAGAAATCTAGAAAAGCTGGGTAAAAATATAAAATTTCTAATGGAAACCTTGCCGCTGTAAAAAGGTTAAACGAGAAAGTGACGTTTTGTTTAGATGAAATTGTATGTTCGAGTCAATATATGTATGTAGTAATGCATACAGCAAGACTAATTCATTTGGAATTCAAAAGCTGTAGTTGTAATTTTGTAATAAACCATGATATTTCCTAACTACCTATATCTAATTAATTTGATTCTTTAAGACTCCAGCTCCTCTGCAATATCCTTTGTTGAGCAGCGCGATAAAAATAATACCTTGAATATGCTAGTTTCCTTTTACCAGACACCTTGACATACTCGAAGGACTTGTTGATTGAAAACAATTTGACCCAGCAAGGTGTTCAGGAATATATTTGCCCAACTGACATGTGCATGAAGCAGAATATTTTTCAATTTAACGGTAGTTTTTACGAAGAGCTGGAAGGAACGGCAGTGGGTAACTCATTGTTACACTTTTTAGTTAACCTTTTCATGAGCCGTATTGAAAAGGACTTAAAATCGATGGGCGAATATTTTCCTAGAGTTTGGCTAAGGTATGTGTAAATGTCATATGAACCACTTTCTTAACAGATTAAAAAATCGGGTTGAAACCACAAAATTTACATATGAAAAAGAGGAAAATGGCGACACAAAATCTGAAATTTTTGATTCATCGACTACTCACCTTTCCCTTGAACAAGGTTAGGTATGAGAAAGATGTTAAGGTCATAAGAGTTACAGCTAGGTGTAATGGTTGCCAGCCTCAGATTATATACAAGTTAATTAGGAATTTTAATTAATAAGAATTTTTGAGAGAATCCGTAAACTTTTCGAGAAGACGGCAAAACCACACCTTTTGCTACCCTCCCTTTCGCTCGTTTTATCGCTAAAAGTTTGAGAAAAATCGTCTGAATTTTAGAATACATAGTTTGCAGTTTGGGAACTAATTTGCGAAGTATGATCGGTAACCGTAAAGATAAGTAGGAAATGTCGAGGATATATAGAGCAAACGAGGCGTTTTATCTCAACTAGGTTAAAAGAGGCTAATCTTAGACATAATAGATTTGAGAAGTCTAGCGTTGCCCAACATATTTCCGAAAATGATCACAATATTGATCACTCTAATGTTTTTAATTCGATCGATTAACGGCCAGTTTCATAATAGATTTAAAGTCACTTTAAATATTAAAGTTGACTTTAAACCGAAACACACGTTTCATAAAAATACTTTAAGCAAAAGCTGACTTTATATTTAAAGTCAGAGTTTTGTCACTTTACCCGCTTAAAGTCGGCTTTAACCTAACGCAACACGCGCACATCGTGAATATAACCTCAATCCAAGTGAAAACACTCGGGCTCGTTTTTAGAATAGGTGTCTTGTTTTCGTTTGTAATTAATTTATTTGAGAAAGTTAACACGGATATAATAGATACAATTAAAACCTCGTCATCTTTGGATAATTTTATTTTTAAGAAAAAGGAAGGTGCGTTAGTGAAGAAGTAATTACATATATCGAAAAATACGACGTCGAAGTTTTTGAACGATTTTGTGGGAAGATGGCATGATTGCGTTACTAAAACGAATTATACATTTAATTTCATTACCCAGAAACATAAGTATCAATGTATAACCTCCACCGTTTTGTCACCAAGTGTTTGTTTTATATATGTATGTATATTAAAATGCATGTGTTATGTAACCTCGATTAGTACTGTCTATATTTTATATAGAGCAGAAATAATTTTTTTTTCGAAATGATACATGTGTGTTTAGAAGCTCTTTTCCTTAAAATTTATTATAACTTGAAACGCAAATGATTTTTTACATTCCTAATCAGCAAATAAGATTAAAGTATTAAAGCGCTACCAATTGTGGGAGAATGGCCCTACTAGACAAGCCATCAACACAACATAACAAAAAAACTAAAATTATGCATACTTATTCTTACCAACCGTAAGAAAAGAAATCTATAGTGCCTTTAGCTACAAGGTGTATTCTTTCGTACTGAACGAAGTGAATATATTCACTTATGGTGAATATGTTCAATTTGACGATGTTCTTTCGAAGTCGTTCAGTTCCCCCACCTTTCCCTAAATAACTGATTGCATTCACTTTATGTGATCTTACAATTTCGTTAGATCACAACAATCACATTTATATTTGCATTTTGCCGCCTATAATCCTAACCTCAAACAAGCAAATTGGACCAGTATATATACAAGAGAAACTAAATTAAAAATATGTCGAAAGAAGTAGTTGTGTATTTATACGATCCCGAAGACGACAAGAGTTATTCCATTTTATTTCCAGTGAATTTTATCAAATTCTACGACATAATTTTGATTTTGAAAAAGTTAAGATTTTAAAAAAGGAAAATAGTTATGAAGAGATTAATATACCTATGAAATGATATACATTAAAAAAGAAAATAACGCGGTCAATTTTAGAACAGATATTGAAAATTTAAGTATATAATAATTAATAATTATAATAATTTAATCACCTAATCACGCCTGAATTTTATCAAATTAAGCTCTTGACTAGGTTTTTTTGCCATGTTTTTCCCTAGTACTTGAACAGAATTTGTAGAGCATGACAAAAAATATAGTGATATAAGGATTTTTATGATTATAAAGTTACATTTAAAAAATATCTTAATTTGTTCACGATATTGTAAACATACAATAAATAAAAATTTTGTCCACATAAACATATAACCGTCACTTATAGTCGGCAATTTTTTTATATTTGCGCAAAGGTGGTAGAATGCAAGTGATTGAGACCGTTCTTTCGATCTACATTTGATCAGTATAAGTGATTTGAATATAACAATCACTTTCAATACATTCAGATTGAATATATTCACTTCGTTCAGTACGAAAGAATACACCTAGAGTCACAACAGGCCATATTTATAAAACCCGTACAGTTTTAAAGTCAGCTTTAATATAAAGTCAATTTTACGAAAAGGGACTTTAACGTCACTATTATGAAACCGGCTGTAATACTTCTAAATTTCTAAAGTCGTGTTTAATGAACAGTGAAAACAGACCTATTCCACATTCGTCATTGTTTTCTTTAATGTCCAGTTAATGATGCGATTCGGATTTATCTGCAACTTTTAGGTTTCTTGTTAAGTTTAATTTGTCATTTTGTTTAGTTTTATTATCGCCTTGATAATGACAGCTTTGCTGTCGAAACGCATATTCCAAATGAAATTTAAACTGCCACGAAATGTATACACTGTTTCAAAATTCCAAAATGAATTCTTATAGTGAATTTAGTATTTTATGCACGTACATACATATGTCATAAAAATGACTTTCTATAGTAATACCAAATTTGATTGTTCATCTTGTTCAGATAATACGTTATTTCATAACATGCATAAGTATAATAGCATGCATATGTCGAAGCTCTTTAAAGTTAATATTGCTTAATATTATCAACTAAACGTGTAGTTTTCATAGGCGATCGAACTAACTCAAGTTAATTAATGTTTAACACCCATAAGCAATGATTGCAATGGCCTCCTGAGTTTATTTATACATCAAGGACCTCTGCAAGATCACCTTTCTCACAGCACATACATATGTACATGCTCCATGTTTTTCAGTCAACACAAAGCAATAGTATTACGTGATGTTCAGTATAATATATGAATTTTGATTAGTTTGAAATAAAAGTCGGTTACATCTTATCTAATGAACGAAGGACAATAACTCCAGATAAAAATAAACCATTTTATCCAAACTGGGTTTTTATAACTATTTTTATCTCATTTTAACTAATAAAACGTAATATATGAATGAATTAATATAGAATTTTTACATAATATATGTTGCTATTGACAGATTATGGAAATATAGAACTTGCAAAGTCGTAGAGTTGTTTATAACTTTATAGGTACATAGATAACACAACTCAAACATATGGCTGTTTTAATATTTGCCTGATATAGTCATTTTTCGGTTTTCATTAAATATGCGCGATACTGTTGCATAGTATACCGGGCAAAACACTGTTTGTTTAAACAATTAACAAGGGTTAAAATTCTGTGCAATTGTTGTCAGTCACTAGTAAGCGAACTTAATTAAAATGTAAAAATTCAATTCACCACATGACCAAACCCTATCCGACCACGTTTATATGGGTTCTAATATATGAAAGACTGGCATGTAAACAATAAACAAATTAAATGTAGCAATATAACTTTAATTTATGTACATTTTTTAAATTTTCACTAATATATTTATGTCCAATGCTGAAATACGTTTAATTGCTTCAAATCCCTGTTTATTATTTTAATTTAAAAGAAATTCCTCTCACATTATATTGTAAATCTAAAAGTTATACTCAAATATTTGTTAAAGCTGTTTTAACATGCATTTAGGGTAAAGTTGATAACGATTACGTTTTATACCTGCAACTTTTTATAAGATTTGATTTGAAATCTTTTTGCCATATGTGGAACAGTGTTTAAGATGTCGGAATTTCTACAATATCACTATTGTCGAATGTCAACTCTTGAAAGTGTCAGAAATTGCAACCACAAATATTGAGATATTTTACTAATTAAGTAGATTGATAGGTATGTATTTTTAAGGACCTACAGAGGTGTACTTTAAACACACTCAATGAGGAATGGTTTTGTGTATCTTTACATATGTATATACAATTATTTTTATTACATATGTATATTATATTTTACTTATTTTTCCGTTTGTAAACTGAAAATTATTGGAATTTCCAATCACACATCTATTTTTCTGTAAGAAACTTAAGTAACGTACTATGTACTTTCACCTATATCTCATAGTTCTGACATTTCTATCATTTAAGAGTTTGCTGATGTAAAAATTGAAACCAATTCATCGAGTTTAATTGGCCCCAGAGAAAGAAGTAGGTATTCGGCGGAAGCCCTTACTTCTTCTATGTGCTCAAATCCGTGATTTGCACATTCTTAGTGAAGCAAGTTACACACATTAGTCATCGAGCAGTTGATTACGTTTTACTCAAGCTGACTTCCTCTTATTAGAACAGCCAACATAAAAGAAAAACATCGTACATGGCGTTAATTTTTTTTGTAGCGATAGTTAACGCTCATTGACCCTTATCTCGTTCATAAATTATGGCACTGAAGACGGGTTCACTGAGTTCAAAAAGTAGTTTTGAATACAGTTAGCGCTTTTATTGTCGAAATTAGAAACAGGGAAAGTAAAACGGCAACCACGTAGGTAGGCATCAATTCCAAAGCAAGTTCGCAAGTTATATATTGGATATACAGTGGTGGACATCATAATAGAGCCACTGGGTTAAAAAACATACATACATATGTATGTACATCTTTCGTAATAACAAAGCAGGATACGCCGATTACACTGCCACTGAATATTGAAGTCTATAAAAATGTTTATAAGCATAGGTTACCGAAATCACTGCAAAATAGCGTAGCCATGTTGTGGGAATTCCCATTTTGAATGAATCCCGAAATTTTGGCAACTTGCTTAACGCAGATCTAATGATTTAAGCATAAGGTTTACTGCACGTGTTTTTGCTATGATTACATCAGGTAAGGGGAGTTTTTATTGAGAATCATAGAATTACTAATACATTACATAGATTTACTCAAAATGAGACGGACACTTTATTGCACTTCGACTGAAAAGACTGAGATTGTAACGTTTCATAACCAGCGAATGTCGCAGCGCAAAAGAACAAATATTGTAGGTTGTTAAAAAAAATTGTTGAAAATGCATTAAAACCAGCAAATGGTAAAGAAATTTGCGGATCGGAGCGAAAAACTATGCCTTAAGCAGATAGACAGATTGTTTATGTTTTGCGCGCAGATCCGTTCAATCATCTACAGACATTAAAAGAGAATTAAGTTAGCCATTAGTGCACATACGATTCGCCGACGACTGCAGGAAAACTACCTACATGGAAGAGTCATCAGAAATGTGCCGTTACTGCACCAAAAATATAAAATGTCGATTCAGATTTGCGAATGATCATTTGAATTGGAGTGGCGCTCAAAACATTAATAAATGGAAAAAGATTTTGTGGAGTGATTAAACCAAGATAAATATGATGGGTTCCGACGGTAAACTATTTGTTAGAAGACTACCACGTACAGAATTGCTGCCTAAATATACGAAATAGATCATCAAACGCGGCGGTAATATGTGAGGGTGCGTTTTTGTGATCTGGAATCGGCCCAATTTATTGGACACAGACAGAGAGAATATGGACTAAAATGAGGATGTTAACATATTTCAAAATATGATGTTGCTTTACGCAGAGGAAAATATGCCGTTGAAATGGGATTTGTCAGGAAGATAATGATCCCAAGCATAGTTCCCGTATGGCAAACAAATTTTGGAGACAAATTTGGAAGATATAAAATAAAGAACAACTGCATTATGGGAGACAGTCCAAAAAGAATGGTATGCCATTTAAACAGCTAGGTGTCGACAGCTGATTGAATCCATGCCAAGGCGGTGTCCAGCTGTTATCTAAATATTAGCAGCTGTAGTCACGAAGATGATTATTAATTATATGCGGTTGTGGCTCTATTTTTATATCCAACAGACATCAGTCGTTTTTTTATCCCTTGGCATTTTTTATTGAAAAACTGTATTTTACTTAACAAATCAGCCATTTGTTTGTTTATAAACAGAGTAAATATATTTGACAATGATTATTTTTGTCTCAAATTCTATGCTGTTCTTACACCATATTTTTCTCAGAGTGGCTCTATTTTGATGTCCACCACTGTATATTGCAAAAGTTACAGACATAATTATATCCGTAAATATTGAAATAAAGTGTTAAAAACAATGAACTAAATTGAAATAAATTAAATAAGAATTTATTCACTGACTTTGATTGAATGGGTGAAGAAGTTCGTGAAATTATTTGTTAGTTAGAGTTATATGGGCAACTACTAACATAGAGATAAGGTAAAGTCGTACGCCAAAGAAAGGTGGCTTCTGTCCTGAGAAAACGATCTATAGTAAAATGTACTTTCAGCTACGCTAAACAATTTCAATATTGGGCAAATTTAGGCAACGATTAACTTTATAATGAGGGTTTGCGGGTGTTGACTGTGCCATGGTTAGTAAAATATATACAGTACAAAATAAAAATAAAATGCACCAGATATACAATAAACTCGATGTTTCGCCACTAATGTAAGCGGCTTCTTCAGGAGCAAGGAGGTGAACTGGGTGGGTACCAGAAGGTCACGGTAACTCGACGTGTAAACCACGCAAGAAGCGAAAACCTTCTGGTAGGTGAGGGACGTCAGAAGGTCACGGTAACTCGGCGTGTCAACCACGCTAGAGGCGAAAACCTTTTGACAAGGAAAGACCGATTTGCAGGGGTATATATACGACTGTGCAGCGATGCGGATCAGTGCACACTGGCCGTTGAAGCGGAAAGGACCCGTTTCCAAATGCTAGAGAGTTGGTAACCATCGTCGCGAGAGATTCTGAGGATGTTTTTTAATCTCGATCGCTTCCCTTATCTTTCGAGAAAAATAGTGTTGTGACTTACTTAACACAGATGTCTGATCAAAACAAATTTTGTGACCCGTATCGAGGAAATGTTCAGCTAAGGCTGAATGCGCTGAAGACCGCGTCTTAACGTATCGTTGATGCTCTTTGATCATGGTTTGAATTGAGCGTCTGGTTTCGCCAATGTATACTGAACCACAATCGCAGGGAATTTTGTAGATGCCTTTACAGGAGAGAGCATGACGGGCGTCCTTGGCTGAGGGAAGAATTTGCGAGATTTTGTTAAGGGGTTTGAAAGTGGTTTTGATGTTTATCTTATGAAGAATTCTGCCGATATGATCAGTAACGCCGTGAATGTAGGGGAGAACGGTGGTAATTTGATGACTGTTAGTTTTTGGTGTCTTTTTAGGAATTCGTGGATGACAGTGCCTGTTTATGACTTTTTGTATGTTGTTGGAACTCGACCTCCTCATTATAGAGACGCGGGCCGTGGAAGCCTTCGATATCATATACCGTGAACTTCATCAGTAGAATATTATATGAACGGCCATCAAAGTGTTATTACCAAACAGGAATTCTACCAAGTAGGTGGTATAACGACAAATACGCTAAAACATGCTCATCTTCCTCTTTAACTCAGTAAGCTATTTTTCGCAATCGTAATTGATACAGAGGTATCTGGATGTATGAGTAGAATTTCTTCCGCTTTAGTTGAAACGTTTTAATTCACATCTATAGAAGGAAAACAAAAAAACAAATTTGTACAAGGTCGCACGCAAATTATTGCTCTATCATCAGCGCGATCAAGATTAATACCAGTTACTTCAGGTGTTCCACAAGGAGCCCACTTCTGTCCAGTTTTATTCTTACTCTTTGTGAACGATATGTGTTCATGTATAAGATCTTCTAACTATCTTTCTTATGCTGATGACCTCAAGATATTCAACAGCATATCATCTTCATCTGATAGTATGCCACTTCAGACAGATTTTAACAGTATATTATCTTGGTGCAGTGACAACAACATGCGTCTCAATTCTGTAAAGGCCGAACTCCACTAGTCTTTAATTACTCTCTGAATGGAAACATACTCGAAAGAGTTTACCAAATCACTGATTTAGAGGTAATATTCGACAGCCAACTTACTTTTGTACCGCATTTGGATGTTATTATAAATCGATCTTTGCGCCTTTGTGGCTTCATCAAGCGTGATTTTACTGATGTGTTAACCATAATCACACTTTTCAATGCCTTAGTCAGATCAATTCTTGAGTACTGTAGTGTAATTTGGTCTCCTTACTATGCCTATCATTTTACCAGAATAGAAAATGTCAAAAGAAACATGATCATCTTTGTTTTGTATAAATTAAACATCGACAAGAAAAAATATGATTATACTCAAAGACTTCACCTGTTAGGCATCGAATCACTGGAATTTCGACGTCGTCCGCTATCTTTGAAATTTGGCTATCAATTAGTCCACAGCAACATGGACTGTCCGCAGCTCTTTGGTAATATTAACTTTAGAGTACCAGCTTTTATCTCGCGCAACAACAACACATTTATACCCTTCCACAGAACGCTATACTGGTAGAATACTCCTTTAGATAGACTCTTCCCAAATTTAAACTCACTAATAGACGATGTAATATGGTGCGATTGGCCATTGACGTTGCGTCGGTCATATATCCTACACAGTTGAACAGACAGGGCGATTCAACTAATAATATACAGTGTGTCCAAGATAAGGATCCTAAGCATGGGAATCTCAGTA
>SMLS01066792.1:0-12726 GCA_004785975.1 Popillia japonica
AATCATCAATAACTCTGTTATTATTGACTTTAGGATAAAAGTTCATAGGAAAGTTTTTGTTCAGAATTAAATTTTCTGTCGACCGCGAGAACTGTATACTGGGTGTCCCATTTAAAAAAATTACGTTTTTCACAATATCACGTGACCCAGTAAGTACGTCAATAATTTTTTTTTAAATTCCATTGTAATTTGCTTGAAAAACTACACTAGTTTGCCTATTTAACCAACTTTGTAGCTCCAATAATAACGAAGTTAGCAATAGTGCCGACTTAAGTTTGAAAACCCTGTATATTCATTGGTACGAAGACAGGAGCGAAAAATATTATTTATGAATAATTTGTGCATTAAATATTGTGCACGATAGGATGGAAAAAAATCACCGAGAGGAATCGAACGCGAGTCAAAAGGGTCGTAGGCGTAGATCTAGTCTACAACGCTACGCACGCTTACTTATATACGGAGACCAACAGTAACGACATAAAAACAACGCGCACGACATTGATTTTTTTTTTAGAAACTAGGGCGTTTTAAGGTAAAATCTCGTACCTGGATACTCAGGAAAGGTAACATATATAACATAATTGTGACTGATCAAGATCCGTGTTGGGCAACCCTGGTATTCCCCTTGTTAGTACTGTGGTTATTTAACCGTTTAACCGATTTTTAATCCGAACAATGGGTAACTTACTTTCTGGCTTTGATTATTTAATTTTTTACCGAGTTTAGTCTTTCAATGAGTAAATTATTCTGTACTTTGAGGAAGGAGAAAACTGAGAGTTACCACATAATTTTAATATTTGTTATTCATTTTCCAACTCTGTTATTGTAGTTATCTGATTCATTTACATTAATATTTTCCAAATCTTTATGGTCTTCATCACTAAATTCATCCTCAAATACGGTAGCTTCAGAGGTTACTTTGTATTCTGGATCGAGATTGGGTGCGTTTAATAATCTCAAAACATCTGGTAGCTTCAATTTTCGTTGACCTTTGTATCTTATACAGGGTGTGCGCGATATACAAAGCATCCTTTTACGGGATGATAGCTACAACGATTTAGAAACAAAAACATATAATACACCTTGGGTCTATCTGTAAGGGTAAACGAGAAAAAAAAATATTTCTAAAAAACCTTATTTGGTCAAACAGTACAAGAAAACTCATCCATATTGCTTCTTAAATAACCAAAAAACCAAATCAAAAATTTAGGGTTGAAAATAACTGAAAACAACGATGAAAACGAATTATTTCATACTTTGAAATTGAAGCGTGGTGTCATTTGTCTTCCACCATACTGTACCCGTCTGCAGTTAGAAGCGCAGATGCATGCCAAGCATCATCTGTTTATACGACCTTCAACTTGTATCGTACGAAGTCAATGGCCATACGTTTTAAAATAAAGGTACCTTTGCGTTTTTTTAATAATGTTATGACAATAAAATCGATGTTATATTGAAGTTAGAGTGAAAAGGGCTTATTTAATAGCAGCCTACGATCGGCAAATGAAAATTTAAGTCGCATTGAATGAAAAAAATGTAAAATTGAGTTCTTTTCTTTTATTTGTGATAAATTGGTGGTCCTAAAAAGGACTTTTTTGAGAGACAGGAGAAAATGTATTACAGGAAAGGCTCGATGTGTTGCAACACACGGCTGTAATCGTCGGGTAAATCTTGCACTGATCAGCTGCCGGTGTACAGTATGCATCGAAGTTTGTGACATGAGAAATAATTTTTTTTCTCGTTTACGCTTACAGATAGACCCAAGGTGTATTATATGTTTTTGGTTCTAAATCGTTGTAGCTATCATCCCTTCAAAGCATGCTTTGTATTTCGCAGACACCCTGTATGTATTTAAATTAATTGATGAAATTAGAGAAACTGAAATGTCCATTGCTCTGATATTGTGTGCTTCCCATGCTGCCTCACTAAAGCATCCTATGGGTAATACCATATGCTGGAGGTAAATATAATTTTGCTTTTTCATTACGACATTCTTCAAATTTATCTCGAATGTACATGATATGACGATCAAAATTATTCAAATAATTCTTCATTGAATTTTGTAATGATGGCAAACAAATGAGGACCACTGCAGGCCCTTCACCCCGTGTTACCATCATTTCTACTTCCTGATTCATTTGATTTAGAGTTATAGACATGCATATCCAAAACGGTGCCTAAATTGTTTTCTTCCTTTCATTGGGTTTTAGTTTCTTTTCTTGCCCTCGAACTGGCCATTCCCGTATGTCATGTTGGTGACTCATATGTAATATACTCTCAAAAAATTTAATCTATGTGTAATGGCGTTAGTTCATATTGCAAACAACATGGTTTAAGTGCAAAGATGTTAGATCTAAGATGTGTTATTTCTGAGAAACTTCACGGTGTTGCTCCACATGCTGGACTGGATTCGTTATATTTTTAATATTATTCATTGATCTATTAACGCCATAAAAAGTTTAAATGTTACTAAGAAACTTATTATTATCACGTAACAGTACTCGAATAGTTTGGAGCTCAACTAATCGTAGGTCTGAATATTTTTTTCTTGTAAAATATTCCTTGGTCTCTTTGCTAGAGTTCGACAAAAACGTATAGATTGTTGTATCCTATTGTTCCATACCACAGTGTTATTGGTGTGTAATCGTAAAGGGATTGTAGTGATTCCAATAAGTAAAGCATGGGATTGTAATCGCCAACTATCGTACCTATTTCTGTTTGTAGGTGGCTTAACCTGTGCTTCCATCAAAATCGTAACTGATGACTAAATCAGTTTTAATCTCCTCCATTGAACCTATTATATACAGAACAACTTCATTTTGCATAAATACTGTTCTTTTACTGTTGACTTAAACTATAATTCAAAATAAATTCCAATGCTTCCTCCGCTGAATACTTCAAATGCTGGCTTCTGCTGCTTCTTGGCGAAAAAATGTTTTTCTTACATTAGATAGTCGAGTTGAAATTTGGCTTTTTAAAAACTGCTAAATTCTTTTCGCCGTTTTGCCTAGCACACATTTTGACAACTTGTACCATTAATATTCCTCAGAATGTTGCTGACACATGCAAGCAGCATAATGCCGTGACTTTCCAGAGCTACCACACGCAGAATTTACTTTTTGATGTTCTGATTCAGTTTCCTCACCAGAAACTGTTTCAGCCTGAAGTCAAGTTATATTTTTTGTTTTTTGAAGAAAAATAATCTTTTTTCCTAAGTAGATGATATTTCCCATCTCTCGGTGAAATTGTCGTCAAATCGACGAATCTTTTCCCGAATCTGGCCTTGAGCCGCTTTACGTACTAACATAAGCTGGACGCGTGTATTTACTTGTTGACAACTATTGTACACTACTGCTAACTTTGCCGTTTTATCTCCCGTTTCCAGCCACAGCTTGCTATTTGCAAGTAAATTCTTGCCCAACGCGACCGCTTATGACAGCTATAGTCATAAAGAATGTTTTTTTAAACTGCTTTCGCATAATAGTTCGTCTATTTTTAAATGACCAATAACGCATTTTCTTTGCAAAGAAAGACAATAAATAACTAATTTTCAAGAGATTGCTCATCGGTTTTTCGAGTACTCTCTTCTGGTAAACAAATATAACGTAACCTAAATTAAATATCACTTGTCGAAAAAAGCCTGCGATAAGGAGATGGCGAGCACTGGTATCGACCAAAGTTGAAGCTATTTTTTTTCTAGAAAATATTCCAATATTCTTTGTAATATTACTTTAGCCATTTTTATGACGTTTACATGAAACACCATAAATAAATGTTTTATTGTCTTCTGGACCAATATGGTATAAGACTAGTCAAAAACACAGAAAGAAAAATAAAATACAGAAATATTATATACATACATATTATCGAATTTTCAAAAAAGAAGGTTAACTCTTATAATAACAAATACAATTATTCTAACTTAAATATTGGACCTGAGGTTTTACTATATGTCTATATAGCAAACATTGAGAATGTCGTATTACATCGAAGTAAATTTGTTGAAGAAAAAACAGCAATATTATTGCAGCAAACAAACTTTTGATAAATTCAAAAACAATCGCGGTTTTCCCTTAGTACACGATAACACCATAAATGGCGCTAATTGCAATGTTCCATCCCCTCTCTTCCCATGCATTTATCAATTCAATTTTTCCGTGACAGTTAACCTCACTTTTCGTTAAGATCGGTTCAAACAAAATTCGCAGTTCCCAGTTACAACGTATTTTTCTCAAGTTAATTGTGAACGTTTTGTGTGTTTGAAATGTTAGTTTATGAAATCACGAGTTCAAATTTCTAGTTGCGTAAGCGTTGCATGGGGTTTTAATTTAATTAAAGTGCATTTCCAGCCGAAGAGAACTCAATTGACAAATTGATGGGTTGCAAAATACGAACGTCAAATTAGTATTATTGATGCAGTTTTCTAAACGAACGAAATCGTATTCTATAATATTCAGGTAATTTACGACTAAATTTTATTATCTCTAGTTAAGTAGTTTGAAAATTTTTATTATTAAAACACCTGTGCGCTTGATAGATAAATATTTATTTACCTTTAGATCTGACATGACAGGTAGATATTTTATATTAGTTTTCGATTGTAATTCTAAAGAGATTAAATAAATTCGGCGTACACTGATTCATTCAGGAGTCTGATAAGAGATAAGTGTTTTAAATAAAGAATATCTTTTTAGCATGTGATTCTACGTTCTCTGTCTTTTTGCTATTTAAAGTGTACACGTGCCCGCGTACGTAATTATTTATTGGATTTTATTATTGCAAATATCTAATCACAGCATAAACAGTACCGAAGGCAATGTCAAAGAAATGCGACACCGTGGAATTTAATCAACGATTTATGGGCACGATTTGATTTATTAAAAATGATTAAATGAATATTTAATAAACACTTACAAGATTCTAATAGGAAAAAATTCATTAAGAAATACTACTCCCATATAATTATTCCACCTTCTTGCATTAGGATAAAATTACCTGTACTCCTTCAGCGAATATTTTCGTGAAGATTCTGTTCTGTCGATCTCATGTTATCACATTAGAAAAGTTCAAAAGATAATCTGATTTTTTGTTAAAGATTTAAACTTGTTTGACTTGTAAAACTTTTTTTGTTTAAAGTTTTATTTGCATAAATTTAGACTACAAATTGACATATAATTCTATTAGTGGAACTTAAAACTGGTTTCTTATGTTATTGGATTTTATAACGTAATATGAAATTACTTGTTCCTTGCATTGTTCACTGTAATATATGTATGTATAAGAAAATCTTGTACACCATACTCTCAGTACCTTCATTATAATTTTACTATACATACTTCTACAATAATTTCACTATTAACTCCACACAACATCTGAAATAATTCCATTCCATAATAATACTACAATAATTCCACCACTAGGGCAATGCTTCTAAAATAAGTTTGCTATACCTACCTTAAACATTTGGTTTACTTGAACATGCGAGTTAGAATATTAATCGCATATTAAAGCATTACACTTTTAAAATTAAGTTTCATGATTTTTTTTTAATCTGGTAGATGCAAACTATAGAGGGTCCCAAAACTGTACATATTGCTTGCTGGGCTATCACAGCAGTCGTTGCTGTGTATTTAGCGTGTATAAATGTATTTTTTTGTAGACTGGAAAAAATCATTCCTTTTTTTATGAATATTGATTTTTCAAATGCTTTGAGCCGGGTTTTCTTTATTCCATGTTTTTTTTTTCGCCTGACATTGTTATAAACAACCCACTGATGATGCGCTTCGAAAATGGATCATTTTTTAGAGGTTTCATACAGAAATCACATACGTTAACGCAACGACACACATTTCTTATCGTGAGGAACACATAAGGAACTCATATGTCGAGCTTTGAGGTTCATCCGCCACGCCTTCCAAGTGGTCATGAAGAATTGAATTCGATAAATTTAATCGCTCAGCTATTTACATCAATTAATGCCTTTATTGTATCTATCAACTGGTCTTTCAAAACGTCAAACATCAAAATTGCTGGATCGAAATTTTGCAAACCTAGTTTTTTTTCTTAATTGAATAGCATTTCTACTTTTTTGATAAAAAAAAGCATAGAAACCCAGAATCAATCGGACTTTTTCAAAAGCAAACTTTTCTATATCAACTTTTGAAATATATAATGATTATGCGGTTTAACTATGAAGTTGAGTCTGAAAAAACTACAAATAAACTCTCTGTCTAGAAAAAAAACTAAACTAACGTTCCAAACAACCCAACACTTTTTGTATGTTATTTTTCAATCAGCCATGGAAATTGGAGTAAAAGTAGTATGTAAAGTACAGTGGTCTGCAAATGAATCCGGACACGTTTAGATAAAGGAAAACCTTGCGCTCAATATTTTCTTCCGAATCGCCGAAGGCCACGTACCTATACTCCCCCAGTGTGATTAATTAGCCTGACCTTAGTTAAACACTTTTACAAGTATGTACATTGCTTCTGCAATATGAGAATTTAGAACTGTACTACTTGTGAATTAAATTTTTATAATTAAATAATTGTTGCATGTATCAGTATTTGGTGATACATTTCTAAATGAAAGATGATTTAAAAACTGGGTAAAGTGTCACTAAAATATGTTATGATAAATTTTAACATTTGGTTTTGTATGTAATTGCCCCTTGCGCGTTAATAACTATATACAGGGTGTTTGGTAATGGAACGGTCATACTTTACAGCGTTTTAGTAGAGATCATTTGCAATATATAAGTATATAGCCCAATTTGCCTTATCCAAAAGTCACCCATTTTCGAGATATTGTGTTTTTTTTTTTGTTTTTTTTTCACTACTTATTTTTACGCAAATTTAAAATTTACGAAAATAATTAAACTCTTCCTCAATTTTTCAGTTTGTATGGTTAGAAGACATCTCAGCACACATTATGGATGAAAGTTACGTTAAATATTTGGGCAAATTAAACGAAAGAAAAAAATGAAACCCCCTTTTGATGAAACTGTAGACACAATCGCTACCTTTATGACACGTGCTCATGCTTGCATCAGAAATGCAGGGGGTAGCTTCGAAGGCAGTTTAAAATTATTTTATGTTATTTACTAATAAAGGAATTGAATTTCTGGTTTTTATTTATGGCGTTCTCGTCAATTTACTATGCCCAATTATTAATAAGTAGGTAAGATAAAAAATGGTAAGTGTTATTACGTCATTAGAAATCTATTTTAACAAAGAAGTTTTTGAAATAATTTGGATGCTTAATGCATTATGGAAATTTAGAAATAAATAGTCACAAAGGTAGCGATTGTGTCTACAGTTTCATCAAAAGGGAAAGTTTAAAATTTTTTTTTTCGTTTAATTTGCCCAAGTATTTAACGTAACTTTCATCCATAATGTGTGCTGAGATATCCTTTAACTATATCAACTGAAAAATTGAGGAAGAATTTAATTATTTTCGTAAATTTTAAGTTTGTGTTGAGTAAGTAGTGAATTTCGGAAAAAAAAAACAATATCTCGAAAACGGGTGACTTTTGGATGAGGCAATTTGGGCTATATCTATTGCAAATGATCTCTACTAACACGCTGTAAAGTATGACCGTTTTATTACCAAACACCCTGTATGTATATGTATAATATCAATTATTGCATTACGCCTTTTTGTTGGATCACGTAGATTCTCAGCAAAAGCTCAAGAACGTCTTTATTTTTTAAAACTACATACATGTAAACGTGTTACACGTTTTATTAAATAAAACCAACTATTTCACCACTTCATACACTTTATTGTCAAACGTGACAACTCAACTAACAAAAACTAGCTCGTATACTAGAAATCGCCAGTGCCTCGTTTATAGAGTACTGCAGTACCGCCAACTCCAGACGTATTCGTAGTGCAGTTAATCCCCAATACTCTCAGAAGAAATACCAAAATGTTAACACGGCCATCCTGCATGTGGCGTGGCCTCACGCTCTACATTCTAGGAAAAATAAAATGGAAAGAAAAGATCCAACAAATGACCATTTAAGGTCCCATAATTGACCATTTAGGGTCCCATAATTGACCATTTAAGGTCCCATAATTGACCATTTAAGGTCCAACAATTGACCATTTAAGGTCCAACAAATGACCATTTAAAGTCCAACAAATGACCATTTAAGGTCCAACAAATGACCATTTAAGGTCCAACAATTGACCATTTAAGGTCCAACAAATGACCATTTAAGGTCCAACAATTGACCATTTAAGGACCAACAAATGACCATTTAAGGTCCAACAATTGACCATTTAAGGTCCAACAAATGACCATTTAAGGTCCAACAAATGACCATTTAAGGTCCAACAATTTATTATTTAAGTTCTCATAATTGACCATTTAAGGTCCAACAATTGACCATTTTCTGATTTGTTTTGGCATCATCAATATCAATGTTTCTCTTAGGTGAAATTCCCTTTAGGAACGTGTCTTCAGCGGCCAAGCGCCTTCTTTTACCAAATATCAATGCATTCGGCAAGTATCCTGTTGCCAAGCTTACAGTTTCAAGGTCGTAAAAATGGTAATTGGATTCGCTGCTGTTAGTTTGACAACTAAAATAAACAACAGATTTCGTAAAGCCATCTTCTCTCTGTATTAGGGCTGCAGCTATATTGACAGAACTTGCATCAGTATGAAGCTTAGTTTGCAATTTCGGGCTTAAATATTCTTAGAACCAGTTCCGATGTTAGCACTTTAATAATGTTTTGCGAAATATGTTCGGCATGTGTCAGCCGCCTTAGACGAAATGTCACAGGAGTGTCATCTTTCCGCTATATTTGCAGTCTTTGCAGTACTCCTGTTGTCACAGCGCCAGTGGTTGGGTCTGCGTGATCTCTAATAAAGTTACCATTTTTTTATGCCGCCACTCGTCCAGTCCTGACATATCATCCCATAGAATAATCACTTTTATCCGGATCGTATCTTGTTAATTTAAAGTCAATTCTTTCTATCTCACATTTCTCTATTTCAATAATTGTTTGAAAAACTGTTCCATCATTTGTGGCATATTAGAGGGCTCAGTTTGACCGGGGCCAGCGTTGAACGCACTATTATCACCGTCCAACATACCGATAGTTATTCTCGTTAATTTTCAAACAGACAGCAGAAAAGGAAAAAGTCACTTCAAATTGTACTTTAACACTTCGGGTTAAAAGTATCCCACTTCTGATGTAAACGATGTTACACGTTTTATTAAATAAAACCAACTATTTCACCACTTCATACACTTTATTGTCAAACGTGACAACTCGACTAACAAAAACTAGCTCGTATATTAGAAATCGCCAGTGCCTCGTTTATAGAGTACTGCAGTACCGCGAACTCCAGACGTATTCGTAGTGCAGTTAATCCCCAATACTCTCAGAAGAAATACCAAAATGTTAACATACATATGTATATTTGTTATTGATACTAATTATATTATAGGAAATTGAAATAAGTTTTCTTCATCACAAATTAATTTAACAAATTATTTATTATTAGGGCTTTTAAAAGCCTAATTACGTAAAACACATTTTAATTAATTACTTTGTGTAGTAATATTAGCAACGATGTCAATATTTTTATAAAATAATTTTCTTTTTTTATTTACATTTACTTTTATTACATACAAGCGTTACGGAAGATACTTCCATAAATCGTAAAGTAGTGATGTTTAATAAACAGTTGAATTACAATTGAATTATTAACATGTGCAGCGCCCATTGTAATATAATTTACGAATTCTAATGCACTGGGATAAATATTGCAATGAAGATTCAATTATTTATGATTCACCAAGTCAGTTTAATCTTGAAATGCATGACTTTGCAGTAAACGATGAGCTGATGATAAACGGTAAACAAATATTGATATGCCCAGAAGCAACAATACTTTCCAGTACTCTGACACAATGTTTTAATATAACATAAGATCTCAGTATATTTGGGTATCATCAAATTTCTCATTATTTATTGGGTTGTTCTAATACAAGAAAGAAACGTAAATATGGGTAGTTAAGTGCACATTTATATTTTATTTCCCATTTGGTATAAAAGTAAAGTAAAAACCTAAACCTTCTAAATACAAAAAGTAAAGTGTTATAGTCAATGTAAAAAAAATATATTACAGAAATATATTTTGTTGATATCAGGTTATTATTACATGTGCAACGATTTTTTTTGAAATAAGGTGAATATTGAATGAAACTTCTATCGACATACAATCTTCTGACCTTGACCTTGTCATAAAAACATATTCTAGAAAAATATGCTTTTTTAGTCAACTAATATATGTATATTATGTAAAGCATTCATTCAACTTTTCTTATCACAAAACGCAGTGTGTTACATTTACATTCTTTCTCAATAGAAGTTTGAAAATGGTGCCAACTTATATTAGTGCAGACATAAGGTACATTAACTACAGATCTGTTTGAATTCATTAGCAGTTTATTTCAGTATACCTATATTATTATTTTTGGCTACAGTTACTTAGGATTTAATGTTTTGTCGTTAAATACATTACGTTATTTACGTAGCTATAAATTAATTTGCGATTTTAAATACATTTTAACGCCCGGGCTAAATTTTAAAGTAAATTTGAATTGTTTAAACTTCAGTATTATCAAAATATTTCCAGTGCAGTAGCAATTTATTTACCAGATTAAACATCTTATACTAATATCAATTAAAATTCTTTGTTTGGTATAGTAAACATACTATAATCACATTAGGAGATCGGAATTTTTAAATGACAAACCTTCTATGAGTTTTCAAGAAAGCGATGCAACTAACATATATACAAAAGTGTACGAAGCAAAAGTTCACATTTTTAATGCCATTCTAATCATAATTTTATACTTTGTTTTTTCGTTACAGATGTTAGTGGTAGTGAAGATGACGAAGACGAAAACGAATTCTACGACGCGGTAGCGGATGGTAGCAACAGCGCTCCTATAGGCGGTGTAGTTGGTACAACAAGTGACGGCCGTTTTACGTTAAATATCCCCACCGGATTACCTCATAGGCGGAACAGTTCCGACAGTTCGAGTGAAACCGATGAGACACAGGAATCTCACCAGGTAGTAGTGGTAACAGGAACTACTCAGGGACAAAAAGTAGAGAAAGAGCCGGCAGAGGTGGCTAACAAACCGGTTCAGAAGGTCGACGGCGAGGCGAGCGGTTCGATCGTGAAACGCGTGAGGCGCATGTGTGTACCGGAGAAGCCCAATTATCCGTTGAACCTATGGAGCATTGTGAAGAATTGCATCGGGAAGGATCTAACCAAGATCCCGATTCCCGTCAACTTCAACGAACCGCTCAGCATGCTCCAAAGACTGACGGAAGACTTCGAATATTCCGAAATTCTAGACACAGCTAGTGCGTAAGTCGTCGTTAACAGATTCTTCATGATAACATATTGACAAACAATTTTTAAAACAGGTGCGAAGATGCTAGCGAACAACTTGCTCACGTGGCCGCTTTCACTATATCGTCCTACTCCACAACTAGCTCAAGAAACGGAAAACCATTTAATCCACTTTTAGGTTCGCCAATTATTATTATATAGAAAGTATGAACGTTTGTTTATTCTTTCATTCTAGGAGAAACATATGAATATGATCGCATGGATGATCTAGGGTGGAAGGTGTTAAACGAACAGGTTTCTCATCATCCACCCATGGTAGCTCAGCACTGCATAGGAAGACAATGGACGTGTTGGCAAGAATTTACTATGACTTCTAAGTTTAGAGGAAAATATTTACAGGTTAGATAGAATAGATTCTCGTCGTTAAGCCTTGTGTATAAAATATTATAAAATATTTTAATTTTTATTATTTTACAGATAGTACCATTAGGCATAGCTTATGTAGAATTCAGTAATGGAAATAAGTATTCGTGGAGAAAAGTCACTACAACAGTACATAACATTATCGTAGGAAAATTATGGGTAGACCAACATGGTAACGATATATTTTTTTTGACGGATGTTAACTAAAAATATTATTGTAGTTTTAATTTATTTTTATTTCATCTAGGTGATATGGAAATTATGGGCAGAGGCAACGCGACTGGTCTTAAATGTATTTTAAAATTTATTCCGTACTCGTATTTCTCTAAAGAATCACAGAGGAGGGTGAAAGGTGCTGTGATGGATAGTACCGGTAAAGTACGATGGATTATTAACGGTAAATCATTAATTTTATATCTTGGAAATTTATGACATACATTTTCCTTACATAGGTACGTGGGACGATAAGGTAGAAATCTGTAAAGTAACGGGCGTCAGCGGGTCTGAGACGAATCCAATATACCAAACTAATTCACCAATCGTAGCGTGGAAGCGAACCGTTCCTGATCCAGATTCGCAAAAATATTATAATTTCACTTTACTTGCGTGTCAGTTGAACGAACCTGAAGATGGCGTCGCACCAACTGACTCTAGGTAAGTCGCGTTTTCATTTTGAGAAGTGTGAAAGCGACTAGTGAAGAATGTATGAAGTAATTAAATAACTGTTTCTTTGATGTTCTCTTTATTAAACCTAGCAGGTGTAATAATTGGCAAGTTTATTTTAATAGGTCCTTTCTACATCTTTATAAATTAACGTATTTTTTGTTGTTGTTTGTTTGTTTATAAAAGATTTTTGTTTTGAATTAGGGTATTGTGCGGTGAGAGTTCTTTCTAGCTTGACACATTGAAATATTTTAATT
>SMLS01066793.1:0-13016 GCA_004785975.1 Popillia japonica
CTAGCGCGTAATTAGAACGGACGCTGTGAATATAAATACGAAACGTGCATATAAATTTGTGTTAGTTGAAATAAATAGTTTAATTAGTGTACTACGTTACCAAGTAATCATTAAGTGTTAAATTAGTTTAAATAAATACTTCTGTGAAAACATTATCGCCTGAAGATTATTTAAAAACCCTAAAAACGTAACAATATGTACTCGTAAGATTAATTTATTGTTGGAACACTTCTTGCCTGTTCTGCTTGTTTTGCGCAACGACTCAATGCTTGGAAAACCACTGAAGTGGATACCACATACTTTATAGTTCCGATTCATTTTGGTTGCATCGTTGCAGAGTTTTATTCCCTATTCTCTTAAACCCACAGTTATATTGTTGTAACAGCAAACTTAATTCTTCTATTCTACATTTTTTTTTCTTCAAGATTTAATAACGCTGTCATTTCGTTTTTTATGTTTCTTCAACGCGTTTTCACATACAAATGTCAAAACTGCTTGTCACTATTATATAATTCTAATCAAAGCTTGTCTATTAGCGTTCTACCGTGGTTCTACCCTAGCACTCAAGGTCAAATATAGTGACGTAGACGCCTCGTCACTCCTACGTAAAATTGTACTATTTTGTGACTATAGAGCGGCGACACAGTCTCCTCGGAGCGGGAATAGTTTCAAAGGGGAGGTGTAAGGAACGTACATACGCACGCAACCAACGGTCCAGACAAATAATCGCTATTATGACTGGCATTATTATCAACGTCTTACAAGAGCATTTAGCAGTGAAGAGCATTGGTGGCGTTGGAACTATTATAAATGTTGACCTTGAGTATAATAGCGGACCCCCCCCCCCCCCCCCGTGCCCCGCTATTACAATTTATTGTTGACATGAGTGTCAAAACGAATCATTCAATTTGGAGATTTATTTTAAAAATAAAACTCAAGCGAATGTAGAGTTGAAACAAATCACCCTGTAAGAGTATGGATTTACAAACAAGAATTGGTTTAGTGATATTATGAATGCAACAGAAACTACACCACTGGATTACGAAGAGTTTGCACGAGAATGGGTTTGAGAGCGTGGCCCTGCTAAATGAAAGCGCACCGCCGTTTTATACAAAAATTTGAAAGAACAGGAGTTGAAACTGATCTACCAAGATCAGGAAGATCAACATCAGTTAGTGATTTTCAAGTTGCAGGGGTTCTTCATGAAAATCACGACATATGTAGCCAGAGGTAATTCACTAGCAATCAGCAGTGCAAATGCACCACGATAAATGTATCCTTATAGACTGAAAATGCTGGTTGAATTAAAGGAGGCAGATTTGGCTACTAGGTACGGTTTTTCTTTGCGAGTAATGGCTTAGATTGAAATTGTGATCCGACTGATTATCCAGTATGAGGACAAGTGAGGCACATTTTACTCTAAATGGTGGCTCCTATCCTTAAAACTGTAGAATATGGTCTGTAGAAAATCCACAAGAAATCGTTCAAAAAGGTCTTCATGACAAAAAAGTAGCGTTTTCATGCGGTTTTATAGCCGATTTTATCCTTAGATCATATATATTACATGGATAGCGATATGATGCTCAAAGTATGTTTTAACATATCACAGACATATTTTATTCTTCCATTTCACACTTACTTTAGGGTATCCCTATCTATCGTACACACTTTCTACCCCGAGAAACAAAACGTGCAAACTTCAAGTCGTAAGTGCGATCGATATAAGAGCGAAATTCGAAATCACGCTGGCGCAAATTTCGAATTTATGCTAACAGGAGACGTTAGAAGTGTTTCTTTTTGTTCATTTAAATAAATCTAAACTGGGATGAATGTTTTATATATTTTATATTAAAAATAAATGGCATATATGCAGAATTATACATATATAAACATTCTATAAAAAATATATTTATTATGAAACGATATTAATTTGGTAAATTATTTTCTTATTCATTTAGGGTTTTCCTCATTTTTACATTTCTTTGCCTAATGCATTCTGATGCGTACATAATTTTAAAAAACAATCAATAGTCAATCAAACGATTAAACAATAAACATAACTGAACATAGCCATAAAAGCAAATGAAGTGGAAACTTCGGAAACGAACAAATAAATCGCGTACGGTTGACTATTCATACGCTTGCGCGATTTTAGAGGGTACAACGAGGATAGTACTATTGGTGATACTTATACTGAAGAAAGAAATAGGTTCAAAAAAGCACGTTGTACATGTCAAAACAACAACGTCCGAGTTCTCAAATGCTATAGCAGTATCCATGTAATATATATGATCTAAGATTTTATCATTGGTCCGTATTTCTGCGAGGAAATACAGAATGGAGAAGCCGCATCTGTAACTCTAAACGATGAATGATACTTGCAAATGTTAAGAGATTGTGTTATTCCACAGCTTCAAACGAGTACCACGTAATTGAAAATATATTTATGCAGAATGGAGCACCTCCTCCTCCGCCTCCCCTCCATTTTTTTCGACAAGTCGAAGAATTGTTAAACAACGTTTTTCAAAATCGTCTGTTAAGCAGACATTTTACAAACTCATGAGTACCAAGATGTGATCTTAATCCAGCAAGTTGCTGGCTCTGGAGCTATTTCGAAAATTGAGTGTTTTAAAAACGACCAACAACGCTACAAGAATTAAAAGACAATACCTCTTTTTTTATTATTAAGTGCCTATGGGCGGGTAACCCCGTGCGGCCGCTCGGCCAAAAAGACCTATTGTGCGCCCATATCGTTTAGGCTTTCCATCTCAGTTGCACCCGTGAGAATAAGTGTGCTAGCTGGTCGAGAGTTAGTTTCTCTAGTTTGGGTTCGTCCAATCTCGCGACCCCAAAGTAGCTCCGCCTCTCCTCGTCCCAAGCAGGGCAGTCGGAAAGGAGATGCACGGGAGTTTCCTCCACGTCTCCGCAGCTTCTGCACTGGGGAGAGTTTACTAAGCCCATGCGAAACAGGTGTTTATTCAGTGTGCAGTGCCCAGTCAGGATGCCTGTAACCATCCTAAGCCTGGGCCTGCCCATGGAGACAGCTTTATGGAGCCTATCCTGGTAAGGATGAACACCCAGGATTTTACAGTGTCTCATTCCAGTGAGTCCCCTCCAGTGGGACCGGTGTCTGGCAGCGAGCTGAGTTCTGACAAAAGCCTCGGACCTATGTGTGGTCGCTCACTGGCTGCTCTGGCTAGCTCGTCAGCAATTTCATTACCCCTAATCTCGGAGTGACCCGGCACCCATCTCAGCGTAACGCTGCAAAGTTCTGCCACTTGATTCAGCTTCCTGTGGCAGTTTAAAACTACCTCAGAATCAAACTTGACAGCCTGTAATGCCTTGAGAGCACCCTGGCTGTCCGAAAGAATTCCCACCACTTCATTTCTATGCGAGGAGGTTAAGATTCCTTCCACGCACGTCTAAATGGCTATAATTTCGGCCGTTTTGGAGGCATCTACAAACCAAAGCTGGAGCCCATGCTTGCGTTTGCAGATGTCGGATAAAGCAGTCTCCCTGGTGGGGATGTCTACTTTATAGTTACCATACCAAGACAATACTAATTGGTGCAATGTAATCAGAAATGTTATGGAATGCTGTATACAATTGAGAGGAAAGGTTGGCAACCTTACAACAAACTTGAGGCCATAATGAGTGATCGCCGTAACTGGTTTTAGGTATACTAAATCTCATTTCTTAAGCGTTCTTAAGCGTTGGATACGTGTGTGATGTTGAGTGAGTAACACGTGTGTGAGGCTGCTCCGCAATTCGGCTATTTTTTGGGGTGTTCCTGACTTGAATAGAATTAATTGTTTTCAAAGTGCAGTGTATATACATATCGCTATGCCTCTAACAAGGGAGCAAATTAATGATATTAAAGTAGTTGTTAAGGATTGCATGGAAGAATTGCTTCAAGACGATTCATTTATTGAACGTATAGGCGATATAGTTACAAAAAGTATCGAGAAAAAGATAGACGATGTGCTAAAAACGCATACTGCGTGCATCGAGCGATTAAAAGAAGAAAATAACATCTTGCGAGATAAAATGGACAGCTTGGAACAGTATACGCGCAGAAATAATATAAGAATTTTTGGTCTAATTGAGGAGCCAAATGAAAATCTGGAGACAAAAGTGCTGGCATTATGTAGGGATGAATTAGGTGTGGATATTGAACTTAAAGACATCGACAGAGTACACCGATTGGGTAAAATCGATAAATCAAAGTCTTCTCGCCCTATAATAATAAAATTTACTAATTATGGTAGCAAGCAAAACGTAATGAGGTCCAAAAGCAAACTAAAAACATGTGCAGCAAAACTGTTTATAAGCGAAGATCTAACCAAAACCAAATATACGAACTATACAGGGGTACCCAAAAGAGATGTGGAAATAGGAACGTTTGGTGTATAGACGGTGAAATTAAGGTTAAGATGCGAAACAAGGTATTTGCTATCAAGTCCTTAGATGATTTAAGTACAGTATAATTGAACGTTCACGATATCCTCTCCTGTGAATTATTCTATTTCTTTGTATATTTTTGAGCTATTGCGGACGGCTTCTCTTGTATGTCTAATATACTTGCCTAGTTTACGATTTAAGTGCAAATAATATAACTTTTTTGTGTTATTCGTTAAGTGTTGCTTGCTTACTTTTTGATACCTTTTGATATCCCGATATATTCGAGAATTTTTTTTTTGACTTTTTTGGCATACTGTAGTGTTGTGCTTTGCTATAACTTTTTAATATAAATACTTGTATTAATTAACTGAATAACTGTTTGTTTAGTTCTAGTCCTGGTGAAAATAATTTGTTTAGTTCTTTTGCTTAGAATTTTAGCATTTCTTAGTTTTTAGCATACTAAAGTGTTGAGTCTTGTACAAGTAGTTGGAACTTAGTCTATTTAAACTGCATAGTACAATAGGTTCATATAAGTATATAGGTATATTTTTTTTTTTTAATATTTTAAGAGAGTAACTGCTTCGTATCTGATACTGGTTAAGAATTGTCTTAATTTGCTTAGAACTGATTATTTTGTGATTAATATCATATTTACACTTTCAGCTTACTCTAGTGTTTGTGCTTTCCTACGATTTTTTCGTATAAATATTTGTATTAATTAATTGAATAACTGTTTATTTACGTTTTTTTTTTCTTGTTGAACCTTGGTATGGAATTAGAAAGGGGATTCACTTAATTTGATTGTAATGTAGATTTATGTGTGATTTGATAAAGCGCTGGAGTTTACTTTATCTATGCCTTGTTGAATGATTGTGTCATGCGTGGCTTAAACGCGATTCACGTTAATATTCGATCCTTAGCTTCTAAATTTGCTAATTTCACTAATTTTATACGGGGTGGTGCATATGACATTGTAGCAGTTAGTGAAACTTGGCTTAGTGATGCTGTTTTAAGTGGTAGCGTTTCATTGAGTGGATATCGTTTCTACAGGAGGGATAGACTGAGCAGGGGTGGTGGGGTGGGGCTGTACGTCAAGAGCCTCATTAGCTGCCGTGTTTTCGACGACTTGTTACTCTCTGGGGAGTGTGAACAATTGTGGATCACTTTCCGCTTATTACATTTTAACATTGCTGTGGGTGTTTTTTATAGACCCCCATCTGGTTCTTTTGCGGCTTTTATGAGCAACTTCGAAATTAATTTATCTCGAGTGTCATTAATGTACGATTATGTTACTATTTTGGGCGATTTTAATTTAGATCTGCTGAATGATAGCAACGGTACTGTAAACCAGTTTTTAGCCTTGATCGAGTCATATAATTTTACACAAATCATTAATGAACCTAGCAGGGTTACTGCTGCTACTGCTACATTGCTGGATTTGATTTTGGTTTCTGATGTCGACCGTGTTCGGTCTCATAGTGTAAAACCTACGTACGGTTTATCGGATCATGATGCGGTGGAATGTATTATTGATTTTACTACTACCACAACTGCGCCTATTGTTAAAACGTTTAGAAACTACAAAAACTTTGATTTAAATGTTTTTACCAGTGATTTGAAATTGATCCCATTTGGACTTTTTTATGATATGACTAGCGTTGATGATAAAATAGCATTCTTTAATAGATGCGTGTTAGATGTTTT
This sequence comes from Popillia japonica, assembly GCA_004785975.1. Classification (NCBI taxonomy): domain Eukaryota; kingdom Metazoa; phylum Arthropoda; class Insecta; order Coleoptera; family Scarabaeidae; genus Popillia; species Popillia japonica. The sequence continues at coordinate 6,106 of SMLS01066793.1, forward strand.
TAATATTCATGCGCCTGTCTGCACAGCTTCCTTTAGTAAGCCTAAGGTTCCATGGCTAACCGATAACGTTAAATTACTGATTTCACTTCGCGAGAAAGCCTACAAAAACTTTAAAAGTACAAAATCGATTGGTCACTGGAATTACTATAAAGAGTTAAGAAACTTTACGACATCTGCAATTAGAAATGAAAAAAGAGCCTACCTGGAGTAAGTAATAAAATACAAACGCAAACTTCTTCATTTTTTGCGCTCTTACGTAAAACTGCACCAATTTTATCAGTGGAACACGTACAATTATTGCTCGGTGCCAAGGCTAGGCCGAGTGGAAGAGTCACCACTGAGTTAGTGCACTTTTAGTGCGCACTAAATCGCCGAGTGGAAAACGCTATTAATGTTTCCGTCGCCATTTATTAAGTTATTTATTTATTCAGTTACTATCTAGAGTGAGCCTTCTCTGTCTGTACATTTGTGCGAAAGACGGATACTCGCTATTTTCGAATAAAAACGCTAGAGACTAGCACATTTCCTACTCTAAAGACGTGACCTTCAATATTTAACATGCACATGTTGTATTAATAATTATCTACTTTCTAGCATGGTTCCCTTGGCATAACTGATTAATAAAAATAAGCATTTTGAACATAAAGTTATTTTCGTATATTTTGAGAATGCAATATGTCCAATTCCGTATTCTTAATGTAATTATTCTTAAAATTAGTGTAAATAGAACTTTAATATTACACATACACTGTGAATGTATGGAATGGAAACTAACACACTAACAACTCGTGTCTGCTATAGCTGAAATCAGCTTAGTCGAGTTGTCAATGTAGAATGTACCTACTATACAATATGATTCAAAATACTTTTTATAAGCGGTGGCTATGGATTACATATGTTGAAAAACGTATGGCTTAGCTTAATAGGTATCATTTACTTACCTGTCAAATGTGATTAATTTTAAATGTCAGAATTCTGGTTAGCTTGAATGTTATAATATTGTCGTAGGCAGTAACTTATTATATGGAATTAGAAAAATGGTGTTTACTGATCAAGAAAAAGCATTCATTATTGAGTCATACTTTCGCAATGGATATATCGAAAATTGTGAATGGAAGTATAGAAGTCAACTATATGTTTACAGGACTTTCGTTTGAAATAATCAGACGTAATAATCGATGAAGTCGTATTGGCCGTATTTTATAATAACATTCGTTACCTGGTAAATACGTTTCGAGATACTGGAAGTGTTTAACGAAAGAAAGGTACCACGTACTTAGTAGCAGACGTACGTACAAAGAAGATTTATTATTTGCTAATACATTATTTTGCCATTTAAAATTAATCGCATTTGACAGAGCGAGTCCCATTCGGTCTGACTCAATGACTGTCACTGACCTAATGACTTCGACTGCTTCACTTGCTCGTCTGACAATCTAAGTTAAGCCATGCGGTTTTAAAATATACATAATCAGTTGATTACGTAAATACCATTTTTCTAATTCAAGTAATAAGTTACTACCAACGATAATACAACATTCCAGCTAACCAGAATTCTGACATTTAAAATTATCACATATGACAGATAAGTAGATAAGTATTAGCTAAGCCATACGTTTTTGAAATATACACACGTAATTCATAGCCACCGCTTATAAAAAGTATTTTGAATCATATAGTAGAACGATAAGTACCCATTTATACAGTGCATACCAAATATGTATATTGAATCGGCCTTGTTATTTCAATACTACTCCAGATAAATCGATAAGATTTAATATGAATGGTGTTTACAAAGCTTTTATATTTTCATTTTCGAGTAGAATTCAGCGACATACCGCTTACCATAGTTATCTTAAAGATAATTTCGCTATTAGAAATTAAACATCCGGAGTGGATATTATCATTTACAAAATCGTTTGTTGCTGTTTTTGAACGGTCAGATTTTAAACGATTGTTTACAGTACCCGCTTCCGTAAAACGCTTCATTATTTTAGTAACCATATATTTGACGATTGGTTTGCGGTCAAGTTACATCGCAGATTGCGTATAGTATAGTTGCGGTGCACATCACCAATTAAATTTTCGGGAGCATAAAGAACAAAGTATTATAACGTCTAATATGCGAATTAGTGCACTGAATAGTTGTTAGTACTGAAAGTAGCAAGAGAAGTTTTAACAAATACTCACAACTACCACTCTGTTAGGTAGAACGGTTCTACCTCATGCTATCTCACAAATAAGTTCGGCGTCATAGCGCAAACGCCGTTTATGACGTGAACCGCAACTTACGATGAAAACACTATACTTCTGCATGACTGCGTCTTCTACCACCGCATTCAAGATCATCAAGATTTCTATACGTTCTTTTTGTGTAAGATGTCCCATAATTTAGCAGTTTGGGAACAATTTTAAGCTTTGGACGTTCGTCAGACAACATAAACTAATCATTGTGTTCTAGAGCTGTGTCGTTCATGAACGATTTGATTCAGTGAGTCGGCTCTTACTGCTGATTCAATTGAATCGGTTCACCAAAATCGACCGATTCGGATAACCGTTTCATTTGTTTCAGTTTCATTATATGATTTCGTTCACCACAGTAGTTCTTTGATTCATTTAAATCCATTGAATCCTAATGACAAAGATACGAGCTACGATTCCTTATACATATGTAGTACCTACCAATTAACCGTGTTAACACCCAGTGCCAAACAATAAATATGGAAAATGATATGTACGTAATTATTGTAATGTACATACATGAATAGTTTGGAGCTTATGATGTAACGCGCTGACTTTTTATAAATAATTAAATTGTTTTTAATTTGTAGGTACTCTTATATGGGCATATATCTAAATGTTTACTATATAACTAGTTATATTTTTCGTTTGTGTCCGTATATTGGCGAAGAAGTAATATACATAATATTTTAAAATAACTGTTCATTGTATTTTTATTAAACATAGTTACCGGAATTCCTACCTGTGAAACATAAATCTGTTTTTGTAAATTATTGAATTATATATTATTATATACATACCTATTATAAACTAATAAAACAAATTAAATATTCTGTGAATAAAATTTACCTAAAGTAGAATTCTCTCTATATAAATGTAACTAAATAGAAACTATAATATAATATAATAATGAAATTCTCAAAAAATATAATTAGGTGGTATCAAATATTAAAAATGACAAGCCTAGATATAATAATGCGTTGAATGTCTTTTTTTAATTCTTTCGATATGCTCTATCTATCAATCAATCCAATTGTGGGCAAAATATTTTTTATAAATTTTGAATAAAAATATAAACCCGCCAAGCCGATATCAAAATTACGAGTACCCATATGAAATTCTTTTATTTCTATGAAACGAAACTAACTGTTGCTTATTGCGTGGCAATAAGAATAGTGATTTCGTAAAAAAGAATTATTGTTTCTGGTGTTTTATATTAAATTAATCAATTACATTTGAATAAAATACGAATTTAAAACATATTTAGTAATTCGTTGTTAAGAGCATACTGGAGTATCGTTGCTTGCATAGATATAAAGCTAATCCGATTTTTCAAAATGTGTTCGATAGAAAGTAAAATTTAAACAATTTCTTCTTTCTATGCATTCCTGAATTTCCGTATTCAATTTGTAGAGAGCGATTTTTTAATATAAAGCAATATTAAGCGAGAAAAAAAAGAATTTGTGGAAAACGGCTAAAACGGCTCTGTACAAAAATTCTTCAATATTTTATATGTCATACTAAAATATAATCTTAATTAGAAGCGAAATGAATAAATGGCGTGAAAAATAAGAAAATGAAATACATATACAGAATAACATCAACTGTCAAGTGGCATAACCTGGCGATAGCATGTATAAATACTTTAAATTAAGAACAGACAAACGATTTGGCAACATTATCCCATATTCACAAACGAATACATACTTGACAAGTGTCGACAACTTTCATAGATTTGAAGTGTAATGATAGACAAATACAGGTATGCTCGTTTTGAAACCAAATATCGTCAAAGCCGCACATGACGCCAGTGCGAGGCAAATTACATTTGAAATTTATTTCAAGAGATGTTAAGCTGGAATTAAAAATCGCTGGTTTTGTAAGCAAAACTTGTATTTAACGATTAATGTTCGCAATGACGTATGCATAACATGCGCGTCGGCATACCTGTGTCGGTGTATCCTGGATCATTACTATATGAAATGCGAAGTAATGCAACATTTGATACAGTACCGTTTATTTAATTTCTTGAATATTATTGTACTTCTAGAGTATGTGTGTAATCTGCGATAAATATATTATACATATATATACACGGTGTCCGCGATATACAAAGCATGCTTTTAAGGGATGAGAGCTACAACGATTTAGAAACAAAAACATATAATACACCTTGGGTCTATCTGTAAGCGTAAACGAGAAAAAAAATATTTCTAAAAAACCTTATTTGGTCAAACTGTACAAGAAAACTCATCCATATTGCTTCTTAAATAACCAAAAAACCATATCAAAAATTTAGGGTTGAAAATAACTGAAAACAACGATGAAAACGAATTATTTCATACTTTGAAATTGAAGCGTGGTGTCATTTCTCTTCCATCACACTGTACTCGTATTCATTAGAAGCGCAGATGCAAGCCAAGCATCATCTGTTTATACGGCCTTGAACTTGTATTGTACGAAGTCAATGGCCATACGTTTTAAAATAAAGGTACCTTTGCGTTTTTTAAAATAATGTTATCACAATACAATCGATGTTATGTTGAAGTTAGAGTGAAAAGGGCGTATTTAGTAGCAGCCTCCGATCGGTAAATGAAAATTTAACTTGAGGGAAAGTCGCATTGAACGAAAATAATGTAATTATTGCAATTATGTTATGGCGCTTTAAGCTCTTTCGTAAAGGCTACTACAAAATTGAGTTCTTTTCTTTTATTTGTGATAAATTGGTGGTCCTAAAAAGGACTTTTTTGAGAGACAAGAGAAAATGTATTACAGGAAAGGCTGGATGTGTTGCAACACACGCCTGTAATCGTCGGGTAAATCTTGCACTGATCAGCTGCCGGTGTACAGTATGCATCGAAGTTTGTGACATGAGAAATAATTTTTTTTCTCGTTTACGCTTACAGATAGACCCAAGGTGTATTACATATATGTTTTTGGTTCTAAATCGTTGTAGGTATCATCCCTTAAAAGCATGCTTTGTATTTCGCGGACACCCTGTATAGGTATATACATACGCATAATGTATATTAATAAAACTATATTTTATTTACAAAATTATTTGATTTTTAGTAGTCGCGGCATAATCGCATTTCCTTCTATTCTGCTGCTATAACTTATATGTTTACAATAGTCCTTGCAATAAAATGTGTTTTATTATTATTTATAATTTGTTATAATGTTTGTTATAGTTTCACATAGAAAATCTGCTAACATACATAATAGGTAACATTTATAACCATGGAATCCAAGCCATTCGACGAGTTAAAAAATAGAATAAAAAATGAAAACAATTGACTGTGTTCATAACGCAATAATTAATTAAGTACACTGCACAATTTTATAAGGCAATCAGAGCAGATTTCCAGATTTGGGAATATACATATACCTATGACAACAAAAACTATATCAATAAATGACTATCAACGGGTTTAATTTATGGCGCGTAATTTAAATATGTTTAAATTTTTTTCGTATCTATACTTTTTCTAATTTTGAAACATTTTTTGCTTTTTAATGAAATACTTTGTAAGATCTTAAATAGGTTTTTTTACAAAAAATCTTAACTTTGTTACCGAAATTCATTTTTGCAGTATTTCTACTATAGATCTATATATCTATATTGGTTTGTTGCAAATGTGCATACTTAACAGTTTATCAGAATTTAAATTACAGTAATTTTATAAATTTCGCTTCCGTAGATCTTTCAAAAATGTCTTCCCAAATATAATACGACCTTGAGAGATTAAATATTTTGATTGTTCTAATCTTCTCGTGTGCTTTGCAATTTAATTTTATATAATTTCGGTATTAATTATCAAAGAAAATAAAACAAAGTTCTTGAGCTATACCTAAATTATTAATGACAAAATTGTCGTGTCAAACTGATGCTGATATCGTACTTAATGAAAAATTCAAATTCAATAAATACAGGGTTTTCCACGTAACCCGTTCGTTAGAAGTTTTCTGTGTTAACGTCTTAGGGCAGTTCTGAAAATTTGTAAAGCGTAATGTTGCTACTTAGTGAGTCAAAATAAAATGTTTACACTCATGAACCACTTCCGGTTATACTGGAAATCATAACCAACTTTGATATTTCAAATCAAATCTCATATTTTTTATTGCTTTTTTAGATTCCATATGAGGTGTTGTAACATTTTGTATTAAGGTTCCTTATCGTTCTTTTCCTTATCTCTTACAGGATGTTCTGAATTTGATGATTATTTAAGTAATTTTCAAATAAGGAGAAATCGATTTTTTTAAATGGAACACCCTGTATATGAATACACCATACTAAGTAGATAAATATTTTACATCGAACAGCTGTAGGTGTCCCTATGTCTATCTGCCATAGTTTTAGAATTATTAATGATTATTCTCTAAATTGAGCATTACCAAGAAAAATCGCGGTAGTAAGCCATGAAAAGTAATTCTGATCTGTCAAACTTGTCACAAAGTTTATTTTGTGTTGAGGTGATCTTAAGTTGTTCACGAATATGCAGGAAGAATTAAATATTTATTCTAATAAAGATATTTTGAATTAATTTTATATTCATGGTGAGTCTCTTCAAATTATTCGAAGGACATGTCGAGTTTTTAATGAAAGATACCCACATTTACCACCAATGAAAAAAACTAAATTCAAACGAATAGAATCTAATTTTATTCGC
>SMLS01066801.1:0-21916 GCA_004785975.1 Popillia japonica
GTTATGGCGCTTTAAGCTCTTTCGTAAAGGCTACTACAAAATTGAGTTCTTTTCTTTTATTTGTGATAAATTGGTGGTCCTAAAAAGGACTTTTTTGAGAGACAGGAGAAAATGTATTACAGGAAAGGCTCGATGTGTTGCAACACACGCCTGTAATCGTCGCGTAAATCTTGCACGGATCAGCTGTCGGTGCACAGTATGTATCGAAGTTTGTGACATGAGAAATATTTTTTTTTCTCGTTTACGCTTACAGATAGACCCAAGGTGTATTATATGTTTTTGGTTCTAAATCGTTGTAGCTATCATCCCTTAAAAGCATGTTTTGTATTTCACGGACACCCTGTATATTGTAAAGGTTTTGGAATAAATTTGACTTTTGTTCCAATTGCAAGTGTTATCATTCACCTAACAACTGGAAAAAACTACCTAGACAATAAAATTATATATTATGTAGAGAGTAACTGTTCAGATCGTTCATTTTGCTAGTATTTTTCTAATATATGTTATATGAATTCGTAGAATCCCATCTGGAATTCTAATTTATACATCCATTTGAATTGAAATTCTAGCGCTCCAGTATTATTAAATGGATAACATATGAATGATAAGTTTGTGTATTACCGCTACATTAACTTGTATCAAACTTAGTTAATGTTTTCACTAAACAAACGTACGTGAAATTCTTTCTTAGATAGAGATATATGCATGAACTTGCATTAAACTTAGCTAACTACGCCACTAAACGAAATTATAGTCGGATTTATCAATCTTGTCTCCTACATCATTAACAGTGCATTCAATTAAAGATATAACGTTCAAATCTTGAATGTTTACCCTTACGTCATTATCAACCCTTACAAATAAGGACTGAGTCATGTTTATAATTTTATTCAAATACGAGTATGAGTGAGAAGTACATTGAAACGTATGCCTTTTAGCTTTATGCACAATGTTTAGAATGCGTGCATGTATAAAACTGAAGGACTGAGTGCAATGCAAGATTCGCTGTAAATACAGAAAAGTACATTGCTTTTATTTAATACCAAAACCCACATGATCTCTTTTAGATATGCAACCCATTTAACAGTATGGTAATACATATTTAAAAATAAAATTTTCCCAGAATTTATTTACATATATTGACAATTATAATTTTATAGGCTAGGTTTATATTGTAATTAATCACAACTAAGTAACAGAAAAATAGTTATAATAAATGTTCAAAGTGATTTCCGTTGAATATCTAACCAATTATTTACTCAGCGTTTTAAATTTTCAAATACAGTTTGCAGTTATGGTAATAGTATTTATTTCTTCTCGTATAGCTGCTTGAAGTTCTTCTAAATTGTGTAATATATTTGGTTAATTTTGTAGATCTGTCAGCAGGTTTATTTTTGCAAAAGCAGTATCTATCTTCAAAGTGATGAATTATAACATGCCTGCGGTGTTTCAGTACATCGTAATCAATATCAAAATTTGACAACCCCTCAGGGAATTGCTCAATACAACTTTGTAGAGAATAATTTCAATTCCCATTATCATCTCGTGTAGCACTTTTGTAATGTGCCTTTAAAATAAAGTCGTCATGCTCCAGTGTAAAAACCATTATAATCTGAAACAACAATTCTTGTGTTCACTGTCATTACAATTAATGTGCTACAAACTTACCAAGCATACACGGTACTATTTCTTGGTAGATAGAAAAAAACATTGACATTATGACAATTAACGAAAATGTAGGAATAAAATAAAAATGATAACAATGAGGCACACAGAGGTGTATCAACCTTGCAACTTGCAGATTAGACCGGTTAGACAGCTTAGGGATATTTGTGGATGTTTGTTTTACCAACATATTATTTAAGTCATCTTACGTCAGAGATCACGTGGGTTTTGATTCTAAATGAAAGTACTATACTAAACGAACTAACGAACTAAACGTGAATTTATCATTGAACCTTCCCTCACATGTAATCAGGTGTAGGCAGGATACACTTATACATGTGTGCCGACGCGCAGCTTATGCATACGTCATTGCGAAGGATGAATTGGTAAATACAAATCCCGCCTACAAAACCAGCGAGTTTAATCTCTTGAAATAAATTTGAAATGTAATTTGTTTCGCATTGACGTTACGCGCGGCTTTGACGATATTTGGTTTTGAAACGAACATTCCTGTATATGTGTATCCTGGGTGTGGGCGATTGCAGTCAGTGGGTATTGAGTATTTGATGCGCGTGGATTATTGTAAGCAACAATAGGTTTATATTGTGGCTGAATTGAATATTGAATAAAATGACAAAGTACATTAAAGAGGAAAAATTGAAATGCTCAATTTGTATAATTCGGGGCATAATTTTCTACGGCACAATCTACAAATACTGTCAATTATTTGATTCAAACTTGTGTACATTGGACTTTACTCATGATGTAACAGACAAGAGCTGTGAATCCGACAATACCTGATATTCATTCATGCTACAGTATCAGTAAAACTACGTACACGTACATTAAGTAAAACTAAATTATACAAGATTTCTGGTTCAATTAATACAGCTTTTCTCAAATTTAACGCATTGTTTGCCCTATTTTCCACAAACTTTTGTCATAATTGCAGAATTATTGATACTGCTATTGATATACTACCATACTCCTTTGAATTGTTGGAATTTAGAGTCCGATTTTTGTAAGAAGTGCATGTACGTCACGACTAAGATGCGCAAATTGTACTTACCATTGGAGTCGTAATAAATTTTAAAAAGGGGTATAAAATGTAAACATTATCGCATAACCTGCAAAAAATAAGTAGAAGCACATTAAGGTTAGGAATTCATTATTGCTTTTCGAAGTTCTATGCGAAGCAATCAATAAAAATTGCCTATATCTAAATATTTCTACCAATAACGCACGAAGCCCTATAAACCACACGACGGCTATGAAAGCGGACTTCACCCAAAAAGCAATAATCGACTCGTCCGAACACGCTTCCGTTTATAGCGCATGATGACCGTATAAGTATGTACTATCGGGGGTAAATGTAATGAATCAGACTTCAAGCGACCTCGCCCTCTGCAGGTATTCGACACATTTGACTACTCCCACTGGGCGGCTGTAATTAGAATTAGACACGGATACCGGATAGACCTCTTTACTAGATTTCGTAAGCACAAGCTGTTTCTTGCCAAAGTAAATATTGTTTGCTATTATACATACATACATATATGGATAAAACATGTATGTTTTACAGATGTAAATTCTCGATAATATGCTTTTTAATATAATCACACGATTCTATTTATAGAAAAACGAATTGTTTCCGAAACCTGATTAAGAAACGGTTTAAATGAGAGGAGAAGTTAAAGAAATTTATATTTTTTAATATTTACGCAATCATAAAATAATGAATTTAGTTTTAATTTATTAAAATATAGGTATAATAAATGTATTTTTGTAACCATTATGTGCATAGATAAGCACACTTCAGATATTTTTCTACTTTTAGGTCAATTCAAATACTATTAATTCGATTAAAGATTATTTATTCCAGAACCTTTATAATTTATTAGGTATTCGTTACAACTTCGTCAGTGGAAGAAATTGACATTTAATTCGTGTCAAATAATTATAATCTATTTTTCCTTTTACTACTGTATCTATTTTTATAATCGGATATTATATTTACTAACTTGTTCCGCAATGTGTTTTGTGTATGTGATTCTACTTAATTTTGAATAATATACTGTACATTACAAATTAATTCGACTAGTGAAATATTATCTACTAAAAATTTTGGGCCTAAAGTTATATAACTTATAATATAATAGATTACCAACCTCTTAGTTATCTTGTAAAATTAGAGAGTTTCCAAGTACTTCAGGATTGATTAGTTTTTGATTATAAAATTATAATTAATTTAGTTCAGAAGTGGTAAGTGTTATTTTATATGTTATGAGTTATAATACTTATTACTCCCTTTAAATTGTTAATCTCTTTAAAATTACTGTAAGTGCCCTAATTATTGAAACGACTAAAACTTCTTAAGAAAACTAATGGTATAAATGTATATACATACATATATTGTATGTCTTAAAGACATATTGTATAGTTTGCGTTGTATCAATTAAAACATTAAGTGAATGCTAAGAAAATATTCTTAAAGTTTCTAATTTTATAATTTTTGTAATTATTATTGAAACAATAGTTTGCACGATAAAATAGTGACTAATTTATCATAAACTTTTTTTTCTTTTATTAATTTATCTACGTTCTACCTGAATTCAGTATCATCATATTCATTTCCAATATATTCACAATTCGCTAAGTTTAAATTCTTTTAAATGCTCGCTACCCTTGGGCCTGCGAGTTATATTTACTTCAATAACAATTCAGAATAGAAAGCCCACAATAGACGCGTTTTATTGCAGTTTGATGCATTACATTTGCCCTCGATAGTACTTCTTATAAAAATCGCACTCTACAGCCCAATACTCAGCCAATAAATGAGTAATACAAAATTCATTTAAAGTCTATCGTAATCTTATTAAGTTCATAGCAGTGTAGTATATATTCTTGTTCGCATATTAAATTTGACATAATTATAAAAAAGGTGCCTTATGAGCTAAACAAATTCATAACAATTGGAATCTAAACCTATAAGATTCTAGTATTTTTAAGGTACTACTTACTAAGGTAGATATTTTTGCCTCACCAGAAATCTGTAGCACCTGTGAATATATAGGTAGCTCACACAAATAACTTTGTTCAGCAGAGAAAAAACAAAATAGGGAAATTAATCCAGGTTAAGGACTCTCTACAATACAATATGAAGTTTCATTGTTATTGCCTATTACCTAGTTGTGTGTTGGAAGTTATGGCTTTCCATGCCTTCAGTAATTTATAGTCTAAAATTCTTCGTCATTATCGAGTGAATATTTGTATTTTACTAAACCGGTTTCCCTGCATTACTGTAGCCATTGAATTGGTTGCCAATTGTTTCGCTATTATGATTAATCTTTCTTGAAATAAATGGACCTTTTCCTTTCTAAAGTCTGTTAAAGTCAAAGAAATGTTTTCTTTTCATTACAAACACTTTAAAAGTGTTTTTCTTCCTGCACGATCGCACTAACTGATGCCAATGATTACAATGGTTAATTTTCATGATGGTTTTCTTTTTAGCATGGTCTGCTATGGTCTGGCCGGTGTCACATTCCACATGAGTATGGCCACTTACGATAAATTTATGATTTATTAGACCTATGAGAAACAGATGATGGTGGATTTGATTTCCTCCTCTCTTACTAACTGTTGCGTCCCACATAAAACCTGTGGCATCATTGAAAAACACTAAAAACACTGTACTGTCAAATTAAATGCCCATAGTTAATGCAAGTAGAAAACTTTACCAGCAGTTAATTCAAACGTTGGCAAAAATTGTTGGAGACCAAAGGGAAACTCTTGCTATTTCCTTGTCATTTTCTTGCAGTTGTATGCATTTTCTGCAACCGTGTGGAGCTCAGCTCTTTCCATTATTAAAATGTTTCGGGAGGCATCACCAGCAGCTTTTAATTTGGCATCCACTAAATCACATAACATGTGTCTTCTTTAGTCTGTTTCTGCCGTATATGACTTTCATAGCTAGGGAAAGAAATAATGTAATTTTTCGCCACTTTAATATCAGCTGCATTTCTTTTATTCTTTGGTAGTGCCTTACCACCTGCATCATATGAAATTATCCCACAAGAAGATTGTTTTTTTTTTTAGCTACAAGTTGTACAAAATCCTTGGTTTCGCCTAGAATTCTGCAAAAACACTCTTTACATGTTGGTTGTTTGATTTTATTGATTATTATTTTATATGAATATGAATACTCTCGAACCTTTTTTCGTTTTGTTTTGCCGTTTTCTTATAGTTGATGTTTATCAGGGAACTAACATAACTTGCGCATTTCATGCGTCTACCCATATTGCAATATTCAATAAAACAGTTTTTACAATGTACTGTACATACAGACATATATGTATGTGTAAAACGTTCTGCACATTTCATTCTACATAATATAGTTGTGTAGTTATTCACAAATTAAGGATTTAAATGTACTATGTATGTGAATATACATATAGTGGTTTATTATTATTCACAGTTTAAACTGTAGTAGCCTGGATTAAGTACCTCTAGTTGTCTGGAGTTGCACATCAATATTTGAGATATCTGAATATTCGCATTACTGTATTACGGGCTAGATATGGGATACAAAATACCTACTTATTCACAATGGTAAATTGTAGTATTATGGGTGTGTAGATATCCAGTGTTTCAGAAATTTTCGACCTACCACATATTCACGGTTACTACAGAAATAACACTATATTTTTTATTTATTTTCATACTTATAAGTAGCCAATTAATTATAATTTTTAAAGGAACTGATATCATGGATGCTATTAAGAGGAAGATTAATCGGGTTAAAAAAGAAAATCAAGTTTATATTCACAAGGTACACTTACTTTGCTGGATAGCACATGGCATCTATTTAAATAAAATATTAAGCAGTGAAAATCTTATGGGTTTAGCGCTATCGCTGTTACCATCGCAAAAGGCTTACCCTTCTGAGAGACTAAATATATCATATCTAGAAGGAATTCTTCAATGGTATAGAAAAACGATTACCATTATAAAAAGTACCATTGATAATGAGAAGAGTTTGGATAAACTTATCGAGAAGCAAATTATGAATAAGGAGGCTAACGATTACAAATTTCTTGTGTATATATTTGTTTGTTTGTTGAGATCATTAGGCATAAGATGCAGGTTGATGCTAAGTTTGCAACTTGAACCTTTAAGACCGCCAGCAATTGAATTATGTTCGGTTAGTAAAACTAATACAGCAGATAATCAAAATAAGAGTACAGTGAATAAAGCGCAGGTAAATAATACACCTAAAGCTTCTCTTTCTAAAAAGGCAAGTATTTCCAAAGTTATATCAACAAAGAAGGTTAGTCATAGTAATAAAACTACGAAATTAAATAAAGTAAAAGTAAAGAAGCTTGATCTTGAGGATTTATGTTTATTGGGATCTGCGGATGAAACTAAACATAACACTACCATAATAAAAGAGCCAAGTTCGAATAAAATAAATGTAAGCTCCACGAAAAGTAGAACTGGGGCAAGTAAAACTGGGAAAAACACAAAGGAATCAAGTAATAGTGATAAGATAAATGAACGAACTCAGAAAATAAATACTAAACAAAAGGAAATTGAAAAAGGTAGAAAGGGCAACGCAAAAAGAGGACTCAATAGTGCTCCTATAAAAGATGTTTCGCTAGAAAAGCCGAAATTAAAAGACGATAAAAAAATTCAGAAACGACAAAACAAATTAAAAAAGGAAACAGATTCAACAGAAAATTGTAAAACTAGCACTAAAACTGAACTAAAGCATGTTACTACTAAGGAACCAGATAAATCTATTCAGTTCAATGAGCAACAGAAAGGATCAAGAATTTCCAAAACTGATACAAAAATGGAAGTTCCCCTTAGAAGGTCACAAAGGTTATCCAAAAGTCCGGAAAATCTAGATGTAATGAGATCTGCTATTGACCAAGATAATAAATCGCATACAAATAGTAATACCATTCCAGAATCCGATAAAAGTAATACATTAACTCATAAAAATGAGACAGCAAAAAATAAATTAAGTGCATTCAAAGTTAAAATGCCGTTTAAGTTAAAATGTAATGCCACAAATCTTTCGGATGCAACGGAGATGTCGGATGTGACTGCTACGACCGAAAACGAAATGCAAATTGTTGTTCCACAGTTAGATGGTGGCAATGACGATATAGATAGTAAATCTCCAAAAAGTAAATCAAAAGCTAATTTAAGGAAATTAAAAGATATCAGCTCCAGCAGATGTACACAAAAAGATCATCCACCGAGATTAAAGAAGACGATACGGTACAAGGAAGAAAGTTCTGACGAAGATTTTCAACGCAGTGATGCTTCTTCAAGTAAAATTGATTCATTAAAGAAAAGAGGGAGAAATTGTACCGATAAAGTACTACGCAAAATACATTCGAAGAGCTCGAATATTGTAGAGAGAGAATTGGTTTCTATATCATCTAGTAGAGAAAAAAGCCGACATTTTCCAAATACCGTTGGTAGTAAATTAGACGTAAGAAATGACATTATTAATCTTCTAACGAAAAACATATCAGAAGAAAAACAGTTACAACGCTCAAGACTTGTAAAACATAAGCTTATGTCGAAATCTTATAGTGATAGTGACAGTGATTATGTACCTCAATCCGCGAGGAAAGTGCCGACAGAAAATGATTTTAAGGAGAAATCTGTAACAGTCAAACGCAGAATTCCGATGAAAAAAGATTTAATTGAAATAGAAAAAAATAAGCAAGCAAAAAAAGAAGAAGAGAGGAAAAAGAAAGGTATTAATGTTTGGATTGAGGTATTTGCGGAAGCCGAGGAGAAATGGATTAGCGTTGATGTCGTTAAAGGACAAGTGCATTGCATCAAAGAAATATATGTAAGTATATTTTATACTGACCTGAGCTATTACGTAGACGTGAATTCATGCATTGAATAAGTATATTTAAGCTTTACTAATAAAAACAAGAAATTTTAACAGGTTTAGAAATTAGACAGTATTTATGTCATTATTAAAATGGTGTTATTATATAAAATATGTGAACAACAAACGATTAAAGTTTAGCCATTAATTCTTCTGCAAGGGAAATTGTACATAGATGTTCAAAAGCCGACTTTGTAGTATCGATGTTTTTGTGTACAACAGTTTCCTAAATGCAACGGGATTTGATGCTTTTACATTCGTTTAAAGAAAATGGCGCGTTCTATTTCGAAGTCGTGTGTCTGATTACCAGCTTGTTCCGTACAACAAACAAAAATTGTGAAGAAAATTTATTTTATTTTAAGATAAATATATACTTCATAAATAAAATTGTATGTAGAGTCTGTTTCAAATTAAATGCGAATCGAGGGTGTTGTGTGCAGTTACCCGGTTCGCGGTGCTATATTGTGGGTGATCTATACTTTTTCATACATAGTGATGCGTAGTTCACGATTTTTGGCGTCTAACATTCACGTAATATCTCAATTTATACTTTAGCTATATTGGTTTTTATTATTTTAAATGCAATATATATAATTGTCGTCATTTATAATGAATCAAAACATCGTTATCGATAGAACAAAAAGTATTGTAAAATATATCGTGTAACTACGCTTATTTGCAGGTAAACTTGAAAACTAAATACCTTATTGGTTAATAAAAGTAGAAAATGTGGTTTTCGGACATATGAATACATTTCATGGTATATGTAATATAATCTTGTCTGTAGTCTCATTATTATAATTTCAAATACTACGTAATACTGTTGATTTGTAATACGTTTGATTGTCCTAACGATCGAACAGAGCATCATAGAGCTTCTCCGCTGGAAAACGTGTGTTATTATTTATTATTAAGTATTAAAATTAAACTTATTGTGTAGGTATCTGTTAAGAGATAGTAGTCTCCTATCTCCTTCATTTTAAAATAATAGCATTTCTATATAATATGAAAATGCTACGCAAGCATTCTTTTGTGCGTAACAAGAAAGAAGCAACTATTTAGGTACTCGAGATTTTAAAGGATGTCAGCGATTCCCAATTGAAATATCCGCATGCTATTTTTCTAATACAATATCATTCCGCATTTAAGCACGCTACACCAGGATACCACTATTTCTTAACAGATACCTACACAATATGTTTAATTTTAATACATAATAATAAATAATAACACACGTTTTCCATCGGAGAAGCTCTGTAATGCTCTGTTCGATTGTTGCGACAATCAAACGTATTACAAATCAACGGTATTACGTAGAATTCGAAATTATAATAATGAGACAACAGACAAGATTATATTACATATACCATGAAATGTATTCATATGTCCGAAAACCACTTTCTCTACTATTATTAACCAAGAACGTATTTAGTTTTCCAGTTTACCTGCAAATACGTGTAGTTACACGATATAGTTTACAATACTTCGTGTTCTATCGATAGCGATGTTTTGATTCATTATAAATGACGACAGTTATATATATTTCATTTAAAATAATAAAAACCAATACAGCTAAAGTATAAATTGAGATATTACGTGAATGTTAGACGCCAAAAATCGTGAACTACGCATCACTATGTATGAAAAAGTATAGATCACCCACAATGCAGCACTGCGAACCGGGTAACTGCACACAATATCCTCGATTCGCATTTAATTTGAAACAGACTGTACGTATGTAGCGTTAGGGTGATGATACAGTGCAACCTAAAAGACCTATTGTGTTTCCTATTCTCGCTGTATTTACAGCTGGCTGATCAGTTCGATTCTTTTTAAAAGTGTAGAACGCCGGAGAGCTCCAAATTACCTAATTCTCAGTCTTCAACTTCATGTTCTGCTATTTGTAAGATCTTACAGTTGCACAGTGCAGAGCTGTTTGAGAGTAGATGGATGGTTGTTTCATCATCTTCCCTATAACATCTATATCGGTTTACTTCATTATTCCAAGCCAACTTAGGTGCCCATTCAGTTTGCAGTGGGCTCATAGGATTCCTGTCAATCTGAAAATCTTATTTGGTTATATGTTCTCAGAAGAGTTTTAGTTTGCTTCATACACTGGAGATTCTACCAGTAGTTCGATTTTGCAGTATTATACTGCTACTTATCCCGCAAAAAGTTGTTGGCCCCACAAAAGGTATTCCGGCGAGATTGTCTGTTATCTCGTTTTCTTCCACTCCTGTGTGTCTCGGAACCCACTATAGGGATACCTTGTTCCTTTTGCCTAGCTCATTTAGTTTTGAATTCAGTGGCCTTGACTATCAGACATTGTGATAATCTCGCGCTTTTTGTAGCTTCTATCAACGTTGAACTGGACGCATTTTTCAATAGCGAGAATTTCCTCCTGGACGATACTTGGGTCCATTCCCACATTGTCGAAATGTTTGGTTCTAGGCGCATTTGATGGCGTTGCTATTGAGTTTCAAGATGGTGCCTTTATCCCATTCGCTCTTGGTACTAAGCTTTTTTTCCCAAAGCGGAATTCCTTGAAAAGTCGTCTCGGGACATGTTTCAGGTTCTCTCACCTTCAAGAGCTTGAGCTGTATGTCTAACCAATTCTTCCCCAATCATTCTATGGCTAGCGTAAGGTTTAGTACCACTTCAATAGCTGCTGTGGGACACGCTCTTATTGTCCCAGTTATGCATACACATGTTAATCTTTGGACTATGAAGAGATTAGCTCTGGCGGTGGCCAGATTAGTTATTTTGCTCCAAACCACTCCTCCATAGGTGATCATTGGTCTTACTACTGCTGTATAAATCCAAAACAGTATTTTTGTGCTGCATTTCGAATTCCTTCCTGCGAAGTTTCTACCAACCGTTAAGGCCTTTTTTACCTTGTTAGTTACTTCAAGCTTATGCTTGTTTTACAAAAGTTTATTCGGGATAAGGCCTAGATATTTTACCTGCTGCTTCTAATCTATGTCTTGCACATCAATTCTTATGGTTTTGAGACTATTAAGATAGCCTTATTGTTAGTAAGATTTATGTTGGGGCCGACTGATGACACCACGTACTCATAGGGCGATTTAACAACGGGAGTTGAAATTGTGGTATACCATTGGGACACTCTCACGAAACAATAGTGCGTACACTGGGTTTGTAACGGTTCTCCACCGCCTAAGAAAACTGCAATTTTCTATCGGAAAATTGCCGGCTAAAGGTTTCTAAGAAAGAGATTGGGATGTCTATAAACATAGTACAGTGGACCCCGGTTAATGTGATCGCATTGGGACCGACGAATTTTGATAATAATAACCGGGTGATAACAATATAACAATTAAAACAATGTATAATTTTTGGTCTTTTGATGTATGATTACTGTATTAGATAAGTATACATATAAATGTAACATATAAAATATAGTATATAGGTACATTCTCTATTTCCTCGTCATCGTAGTTCAACTGCTCGAAGGTGTCATTAGAACTTGTTGATGGTTGTTGAATATTTTGTAGAATATCCGCCTCTGTAGTGGTAGCTGCGACCTCAATATTCTCGTCTATATCAAGCCATTTTTCAAAATCAACAGCTGATATATCTTCAGGAAAAGCCATTTTTTCTTCCGGCATAATATCGTCAATATTCGAAAATCCACCATGCTTGAAAAAGTTTTGAATCGTAGTTTTAGCCACGCGATCCCATGAATGAGCTATCATATACAACGCATCCAATAATGAAGTCTTTTTTGCCAACTCACTTGACGATAATGTCAACTTCCCGTCCAAATTTTCCAAGATACGGCCTCTAATTGCTGTGCGATAATAAAATTTTAAATTTCGGATAATTCCCTGATCACATGGCTGTATTAAAGATGTTGTATTAGCTGGTAAAAAAATAACCTTGATATGTTTCAAGTTTGAATTGACAACGTGTGCGGTACAATTATCAACAAGTAACACTATTTTACGATCTAATGCACTATCCCATTTCACCAACCACTCATTAAAAATAATCAAAGTCATCCATGCATTCGAATTTGCATAATATTCTACCGGCAAGCCTTTTATCCCCTTAAAACATCTCTGATTTTTACTTTTACCGATCACCTTTCTTTAGCACCCATCATGTTTGCGCAGCATAAAATTGTAACACGCTCTTTTGCTACTTTACAACCTTTCGCATTTTCAGTATTCAAGAGGTATGTATGTTCGGGTAACGCACGGAAATAAAGTCCAGTTTCGTCGGCGTTCTACACATTACTGGGAGAATACTCGTGTATAATGTTTGGCCATTCATTTGCTATCCATTTTTCTGCTGCATGAAAGTCGGCATCTTTTTCTTCTCCGTATGTACGCTTATAACTTATGTTTTGGCGCTTCGTCCACCGGTAAAACCATTCTTTGGTAGCGACAAAATTTTCTTTGCCCATTTTCTTAGCCAGATCTTCAGCTTTTTGCATCATTAGCGGGCCATCTACACGTGCATCTTTTTCACATACGTTGGTAAACCATAATTTTAAAGCTTCTTCATTGTCTTTCCCCGGTCTTTTTCGCTTCAAATTGATATTTTCGTTCTTTTTCACTGAGCTTTCGATACAGTTTCTACCTTTTACAATTTTACACAATAAGGGTTGAGAAATTTTTAAGTGAGCCGCATTACGTTGGCTCATTTTAGACAGGGCATCATATTTCTCCAAAATATGATTTTTTTTCTTTTATAGACAAATCTCTCCGTTTCCCTGATATCGTATAGTTAAAGTTGGTGTCTTATTCATAACTGCGAAATCACTTAAAATCGATACAGTGAGAAACGCTAATGCATCACTTGGTGTAGAAGAGTAGTATGATGAAATTAACCAATAAACAAATAGTAGGCGTGTTCGATTTGATCGATTTTTTTTTTGTTTTGACAAAATATGCGATAACAGTAACCGAACCCGTGATAACAATATGCGAAACTATTTCTACACATTCGTATACGGGCGTTTGGTATATGCTGAAAACGATAACATTAAGCGAGTGATAACATTATCCGCGACCACATTAAGCGGGGTCCACTGTATTAGTAATTAAACACGGCTGTACGCAAAACAGAGATTTTACAATTGCCCTGCTTCATCAAAACAACTGCAAAATCCACCTTACAGTTCCCAGCTCGTCCTTTCTGATTATTATTTCTTTCCACGTCTTAAAAACCTCTTGAGAGGGCATCCATTTTTTTTTGTTACATCACTGTCTCTTTTGTAGTAGTGGAGTAATCATTTTTTCATCGTGGATATTGACTAAAATACGTAAAATGTTCACTGCTACACTCCCGAAACATAATACTCAAAAGGTTTTGTTATGCATGTGCTGAATGTTTGCCATACGGTGAATTTTGAAAATAAATAGAATAACTATTCCTTCTCTAATATGTGGCTTCTCTTATTTATTTTTCTGTCTTTAAAATCCTGTTGAGAAATTTTTGTTGAGCGGCTTATACACACGGGAAAAACTTCTAATAGGAGCTAAAGCATTGGCTTAACTGAAAAAATTAAAAAATATATTTTTATTTATATTTCAAATTTAGATGTTGCATTGTGGCACTATTGTAAATTGTGTTTGAGTTAGCTCCTTTTCAGAAATATTCAGGATAAATAGGCAACAATATAAATATAATTAAAGTTTACGACATAACACTGCTCTCTGATAGCTGACCTTAAGGAGACACTATTTTTTATGCATTAAAACGTCATTTAGAATTTAAAATTATATTACTTTTTAGTTTTTAATACTGAAAAAAGCATGCCTTGACGTCTTTGTAGCAATCTTGAGCTCAATCATTTTTATTCTGTACCTAAACATAAACAATGTTCACACATGAATTCACATACAATAGACAGATAGCATAATTCGAAATTGCAAATTAGATATTACAAAATCTTAATACTCATCGTTCTATTTTTGCCACTGAAAGTAAACAACAATTTCTAATGATTTATATGTTCATACATATTTATTATTATTAGCACATTTTCAAATGTAAATTATCTTACAATTTTTTCCGAATTCTCGTCTTTAGTTTTTCTCTTGAAACGCCTAGCCAACCGCTACTATAGACCTGCCACTTTAGGTATTCCCAAAACCGTTCAATAGGTCCGCTGAGTAACACCATCAACACTTTGAGACGTATACATTCAAATGAAATAAATTTCATTAAATTAACGTCCAACTTGCTAGTTGCTGCTATCACGTTAGCAGTATAATGAGGTGTTGGCACTTCAGACTAGAAAATAAACTAATAATCTAAATTTATCAAATTGTTTTAAACGAGACTTGCTGCAGTATTGGTCACAATTTTACTCATTAACATTAGTTCCGCAGAGAAAAGTAAGCCAATGAATGTATCCTTGAAGAGATTTTCATCATCAAGACACCTGTTAAAATCTTGAGCGCTGGTAGTGTTGGATTTTTACCGGCTAAAACCTCTGGTCAACTACTGTTCTACACCGGAAACCGCTCTCGCATTACTTTGTTGTAGAGCGATCCTGTTCGTTGAGACTACATTCTCATGCATTCGTGCTTGGTTTGTATTATGTATCGGATTGTCGTATAGGTGCGTAGCTATCCTTTTTCTGATGTTACAGAATTTCCATCATATTTTCGACTGTGAAAGATTTCCCTATTTGGGACGCATAAAGAGTTCTCGTATCTGTCCACTTACAACAGGCGAAGAGAGTGTATTTATTCAACGTCGTCCGGTGCTTTGCAAAATGGGCACTGATCCCTGTCGGTTTTTAATCTTTTGTATAGATACGCTTGAAACTTTCCATGATCTGAGAGCGCTTGTGTACTAAATAAACAATTTCTTCATAAGGTCGGTGTCCGAATATCTGGTACCTATTAGTGTATGAGTCCAGTATCCGTAGATGCCCCGTGTCCATTTCGTCTGCCATGTCTTATAGTTGTCTTCAGCTCCGCTGTCTTTGTCTTGCCGTTGAACCGTTCATGTCATTCCTTCACCATAAGCTCATCGGTGAGACTCCCGCTATTACGCCTGCGGCTGCTCCGGATATAGTACGATATGCGCTACAGACTCGAATACACTTGAAGAGATTGCAATCGAGATCAACACTTTTGATATTGATGATTTTTTCAATAATAATACCGATTGTTTACAGGATCATTATCACCTAACGTAAAACCATGATTTAATCGTCAATAGTGATAACTTTCGACAAATTTGAATGTGAAAATTCAATCTCAGTATGTTGTCTCAGCTTGTGTCTATTTTCTTGCAGTTCGTCCTGCTTCCAAAATAGACCTACAAAACAACTGTAACTCAAGACTGTGTTCTTTTTCTTGGCATTTTCGTTACCGGTCGTTCATACGTTTCTAATAACGCTTTTTCCAGAGTCTATGCGTTGGCAAATATTGCAGGTTGCACGTTTCAGCATACCCATAACACAAAAGTGGCTCATAGTACACACCTGTTTAAATGTTAACATTTAGCCTAGTATTCAGCAATTACCGTCCAAAGATGATTTTCATTCAACAATCTCACTGTTAAAACTTGCATACATAACCACTCACGCTATATGTGCACAGTTGTACACTATATGTTTATATCATTCTCATCGTATCAATCTAATGTTTTTCATATCACATTTACTGAGTCGCGTGATTTGTTTCTATTTTCATTTGTTTCTTAAACTTAAAATTGTAGTGCTACATGGTTCGGAATACGCGCAGGCATTTTCTTTCTTCTTCGCTCTTATCTCTTTTATATGTGTAAAGTAGTTATTGTACATACAGTTCTTAAACATATTTTATACATATATGCTTAAAATGGCTTTTGGAAAAAATGCGTGTCTAGTAGCACTCAGAAAGTCCATCTCGTAATATTTTACCTTTGGGAAAAATGTGTGTTTACTATTATTTGTTCAAGATCCTTTTATTTACACTTATTATTTATTTACATGTACTAATTCTTTACTTGGTGGAAATGGTTCCGTATTTTTATGAATTTTAAAATAAGGAAAATTGAACGATTAGTATTAATAGAGATTTTTTTAAGTGAAATATGAAACATTGTTTGTGCAGTTATTTCAAAAATCCAGGACATTGATATACTTCTTTTTATAGATATCTGTTTTGATCTTTTTTTATTTAGTCAAGAGCAACACATCCAATATCTTACATATTGTCCTGGGATAACGATAACTCTATAAAGGATTTAACAAAGCGGTATTGCCCAAATTGGAATACAATTACTAGAAAGTTGAGAGTGGACGATAAATGGTGGATCAAAACATTGTTACCATATAAACCGCCTACTAGTGCAAGAGATAAGGAAGAAGATGAGGACTTGGCGCGACAACAGCTAGAGCAACCGCTGCCCACTACAATCTCTGAGTAAGTACATTGTTCATTATGTATTTATAGCCTCTGGAATATTGCAATGACAGTAAACATAAAACTAAACATAAGTAAATAAATAAGTACGAGTAGTAAAGAAGAAAGTAAACAAAGAAATCAAAGAACACATTAAATCCGCAAAGATTTTGCTTTCCTACATGAATACTTAGCTTTGGATTATCTATCGCCCAGATTGTTTATTTTCACAGTTAAAGTAGGTTACATTAGAAAAATTATATTTATTAGTCCAAATCATTTTTGTCGTTAGTTTCGTCAAGCAATCTGTTTCGTTGTGTGTTACGATCGGGAGGGCGTAGCCTATGGCTGAAACGTACACTCGACTGAAAGAAATTGTAGAACGATTTACATATAATCGCTATGTAAATCGTTCTACAACTTCTTTGAGTCGAGTGTACGTTGAATACTTCAAACAGCTGTGTGATATATTTAAATTATTATTATTATTAAATTAAAAGATTATTATACCTTTGTGTTACTGAGTGAACTTGTAACTTGTAACTACTTGATTTTCCGAAAGCATCTGTATATCGTATTTTGCTTTTCTCATATTTAATTGGCCGTAGTTATTTGATTATATATATTTTTTTAAAGAGAAACAGAAGTAATATAAAAAGTAAACAGTATGCAGTGTGTCTCATTAAAACACATATCTTTAGTTCGATAGTTTGTAGCGGAATACCCCGTACGATTATATATAGGTGATTTAGAAAATGTTGAGATAAAAAGCTATGTTATGTTAAGTAAAACATCAACAAGAGACTTCAGAAAGTAGTTTTTGTCTTCAATCAAAACAGTTACAATTATTCATTTTTTTTTTATAGCATACTTGCTAATATTTAGCACGGAATTAGACAGGTTTGTCGTAATTAAATCGACCGACTGTTCCCACTATCCTAATGGTCAGTCTTGAATTTGGTCTAACCTGAACATATTAGTTGATATTTATGCGAATAATATATCTTGTTCAAAAATACCGCATAAACTCTTAAGTAAAAAAAAAAAATCCAAAAAGTGTGACCGTGTGAATATATGTATGTGCACATTAGTTTTATTTGAATTATCTATATTATTAATATTATCTTTGTTTAGGTTTAAAAGTCATCCTCTATACGTCATAAAACGACATCTTTTGAAGTTTGAAGCCATATATCCTCCAGATGCTCTTATTCTTGGATTTGTTAGAAATGAACCTATTTATTCAAGAGATTGCGTACATGTACTTCATTCTCGAGATATTTGGTTAAAGCACGCGAAAGTAGTAAAACCCGGAGAAAAACCGTATAAAATAGTAAAAGCTCGCCCAAAATATGACAAGGTAAGGTTTAAATTTAAATAGCAGTAGATATTGTACGCAAGGTTTTTAGCTGTAGTTAGACGAAAGCTTAGCAGACGATATTTCATTAATAAAGTGTCAAAATGTGAGCTAAATTGATATTATAAAAAAAGGTCAAATTAGAGCGCGAAAACATACATACGTACCCTAGGCCTAATAAGTTCGTGGACTCGGCGGGTAGGCAACCCTTGCCGAAGCTATTGCTGTCCTTCTCCAACCTCCTCGCATGTACACCTTCCGACAGAATTAATGTCGTCGTCTATAACGCAGTGTTTATCTAAACTGCTCACCATCAGGTCAAGCAAGCGTTCGAGCTAAAGACGTCTGTCACACGCTGGTACCATTCACATGTGGCACAGCTCTACGACAGCGGGATACAAAAGTTGATCCCACGATACGGTAAGTGTCTCAATTGTGGTGGCGCCTATGTGGAGAGATACATAAAACATTGCTGTACCTGTTGCCACTAATTTTTTCCTGGAAGTGTGTTTTGGTCTTTTTTCAAAAATAGGGAAACTTATTTTCTTGGATAAAAAACTTGAAAACTAGAATTATTTACAGAGTATTTAAGCCAGTCGAAAAATACATGCTATAGACTGTGGAATCAAATTTATGAAATATTCCGTCAGTTTCATTTAAAATAATAAAATTGCATACAATCACCACTGTCAACTTTATTTTTATTAGAGCACTGAAATAAATATGTATGTACATCTTCCGACAGAATTAATGTCGTGGTCTATAGCGCAGTGTTTATCAAAACTGCTCAGCATCAGGCCAAGCAATCGTTCGGCCGGCATCGGTTTCTATTGGTATGTGATTTATTGAGGTATTAGTATTTAAAACACCGGGGGCAATTGTGTGGATCAGGTAGGAGAATTGAAATTATTTCTTGAAAATGTATATATCGAAATATGAATATGCTTTAAATAGCTTTCTCACATGGAGGTGATCGGCAAGGTCATATTTACGCTTAACAGTAGGTAATTAAGTAATTGTATAGATCACAAATAAGGCTGTATTAATAACTTTCTTTAAACTATTTGAAAAATGAAGTTGATATGCGTATGAAGTTTAATATTGCCATTAAATTTTGTGCAATTAATTTGATTATACTTATTTTAAATATATAGAGAGAACAAAACAAGAATAATTTATAAATTCACTATGGCTTCAAGTAACATTAATTATGGTTTTATAAATACTAGTAAATTTTGATTAAAATTCGAAATAATGTTGTATCACTACCAGTAGAATTGCTGTTTGTATAATAATAAAAACAATATATTGTTATGTAAAGTTAGCATTATATATATAATATATATAAACAAGAGTCCAAATTTATGCCGAGGCAAAATCGAACAAGACAAAAAGCACTTTGTGGTAAAATAAAAAATTAACTAGGAGTATCAGCTCAAGCTTCCGCGGATAGAAGTTTACCAAGGAACTCAACGTTTTGATTCTATTGAATAGGTATTTAATTTTTAAAGTATATCAAATTAAAGAAAAAAGGTAAGGTAGCAGAAGTTGGACGGATTTATTTAAATGTTAAGTTTTATTAATTATTATTATTATATTAATTAGTTACTTTACATAATAAATCATACTTTGTAGTACGTATTTGGGTTTGAATATTTGAATCTCCCGCGTTGGGAGGAAGAACTTCACGAAACAAAATAGTTAAATTTTGTGTAAAGGAACCTGCTTTAAAAATGTTGAGAGAATAGAGAAAAATAGTTACTTTGCAAATTTACTATATATAGCTTAAAAAAAAAGTTAAAGAAACACAAAAATTAATTATAAATTTATAAAATATTTAAAAAAATTAATGTAATCGAATAATAATGATGAACAATGATCCATATATCTGCAAGACAGTGTCTAATTATTGTAAGTATAATAAATTTCGTAACCTTAATAGTCTTTCTAATTTAGTGTGTAGCAGGAGTTTTCTAAAGGCGCGTACTAACTTGAGCATTTTGCCCCGAACGAACCAAACAAGCCGAACGCGCACAGCCAAATTCGCCTAGTCAGTACGTCTCCCCGAACCGAACTCTGGCGAACCCAGCGCGCCAAACTTTATCGGCCGCTTGTCGGTAAATGTGATTTGCTCAAAGGGATTTAGATGTTCGTGCGCGTTCAGTGGATACGGATATTCGTCCCGACACTAATCGTTCGCCGAAAATAACTATTTGTGATCTGAAAAGTATGGATTGGAGCAGAGAAAAATGTATGGAACTAATTGACATGTACGAAAGATAGCGAAGCGATCTTGGACAGGTATACATTTTCGAAATTTTGTATCCCTTTTGGCAATCCTACGTCCCACAAGGCATATTAATTTCTCAAAGTCTTCTGCTGACATTCGAGTAAAATTCTGGGTATGAATCCTATCCATGTCCCTCAGCAATACTGCATTTTCACGCCGTAAAAAGAAGCGCCTTGCTCACATTTTTTTTTTCTTAGTGTTAGTAAGGGCTTGTATAATGAAAAATGCGCCAGCAGCCACAATCACATTTTCCGCGTCCATACTTATCCGCGACGAACACTAACTGACGAACATGGGAACGCGGCAAACAGTGCGAACGCTACGAATATACCGAGCTTTTTCTCACTTTGTTTGTTCGGTTCGGCGGTGCGCGCTCGGCTCGTTCGGTTCGTTCGCAGTAAAATGCTCAAATCAGTACGCACCTTAACAAATGTCCGTGTTTATTATTAATTGTTCTTTATATATAATATAATAAGCAATAAAAACGATGCTTTCCACCGGTCCATTTCAATTTTGTGTATTAACAGTATTTTAAAATGACATCTGCAAATTAAAGTAACCTATGTATGATAACCTTTTATATATTTATATCGATATATGTATATATTTTCAAGACATAATTTTAATTCTCGTACCTGATCCAGACAATTGTCCGGTGTTTTAAATACTAATACCCCAATAAATCTCCTACCTACAGAAACCGATGCCGACCGAAGACGTACTTACTTGGTCAAACGGTAAGCAGTTTTGATAAACACTGCGTTATAGACGACGACATTAATTCTGTCGGAAGGTGTACATTTAACACGTGAAAGATAGCAAGCTGTGGCAAGGGTTGCCTATCTGCCGTGTCCACGAACTTATAGTACGGGAGCTAGCAACGTTTAAGAAACAAGAATTTCAGGTCAGCTGATTTTTTGATATGTTATCCTTATTGCTCCTTCGGTTATAGTCTGAGCCGTCTGGCTGACGGTAGCGGTTGCTTATATTAGTGCGCAGCCTACCTGTACAGGTAATAATCCTAGATTTTAAAATAATGTTAAGAAGTGTAATTTTTAATTTTGTTACTTTGGATAGGTTTGCCTGACATAAATTTTTTATTGCCAGACATTTTTATCATTGCTAATTACATGCCAGACGCGACTTTTCTTTTTTTTTTAATAAAAAATTCAAAGTATTTTATATTGTCTGGCATTTAAATATTATCTTATTTACGGATAAATAAATCTAAATTTAATTTGCCAGACGTTAATTCAGTTGTTTAACTTTAAATAAACACGATAAAGTGTGGCAGTATGATGCTAGTATCAGAGAGA
>ML218371.1:0-18002 GCA_004785975.1 Popillia japonica
GGTAGGTATTGCAAAAATAGATTCCATTCTAACTGATCTGAACATTCAACGGTACCAAATAGTGAAAATTTACAAGGATGTATAAGATATAGACCACGTTATTCTGTATTAACAATGTCGACTATAACAGTTACGAAGAAGATAATAGAAATTCGCACTATATCCATTCCTACAATGAAGAGAAGCAAATCTAAACAGAGGATCGCGTTCCAGACATATAAGAGTATAAGTAAACCTTAATACAACTTTAGAGCGTACAATTTAATTTTAAAACTGATTTCACAAACAACAATTGGTGTTTTTTTTTCTTCTTCTAATTAACATTTTATTAAACACATATATTATTGAATTATTTTATCTAAGACCACTTATCTTATTAATATATAGGTAACACAATTTGAATCTATCAATTATACATCCTACAACATGAGACCAATAATTTCCACGTATTTGTCTTGTTTGTTTGTTTATTTATTTATGTAATTTCTTTTTTAAGTAAGTAATTTGGCAATATGGCTCATTATATTATTATTTTGAATATGTTTTCCGTTATGGCGTCTTTAAACGAATGTTTGATTGGCTACATACACAACTAGATAGTGGGGGGGAGGAGGAGGAGCAAGGGGGATAGGAATAGAGAGAGAGAGAGAGAGAGGGATAGAGATAGAGAAATAGGGGGAACACATTTATGATCAATAAATAACAAGTATCTTTTTCACCTATGTACATCTGCCATTATATTAT
Source organism: Popillia japonica (assembly GCA_004785975.1). Classification (NCBI taxonomy): domain Eukaryota; kingdom Metazoa; phylum Arthropoda; class Insecta; order Coleoptera; family Scarabaeidae; genus Popillia; species Popillia japonica. The sequence continues at coordinate 745 of ML218371.1, forward strand.
TAATATTATATCATAGATATATCCAATCGTATTGTTTAGTATTATCTTCCTATGGTTTCTCTGTAGTTTTACTTTTGCTAATTATATTATATTTACAACAAACTACTTCAGTTCGAATACAAAGCGGCCACTACAAAGCCATTACTCGATGAGGTAACTTAAAAGGAAATAATCTGAGGGGAAAAAACGTAGAACTAAAAACGTAACTGGCCTTTTCTTTTAATTTTTCCGTCTCGATCCACTAAACTACTATCACAAATAAGACAACAGCGACTATTACTTTATGTTTTTCTGCTGATAGAGCGACTAATGCAAACCGTGAACGCGCTTTCCGTTGAATTGATTGTCGTGGTTACCACACATTCCGTTGATAAGTTTTAGTATCATAATTTATCTATTTTTTTTCCATTTATTTTTTATGTATGTATGTATGTATACATCGATTAAGAGGAGACGTGATTATTATAGTAGTACTGTCGTCCTGGTTAGATCTGATCGTCTTTGTCGCAATAACAATAAGGATAACATTTCGTCATTTCGTTACCTGGCGTTCGGTACCTATAGGCGAATGTCTGCGAGTTGCGCCGTTAACGTGTTCGTACAAAAATGTTCCGCCGCCATTGCGACAGCATTTCATTACTGCACGCTAGCTTCGGCTTCGACGCGCGCTAGACGGGTTTCGAATTCCTTGGATAATGCCATTTTCGCCTGCAAAAGATAACACAGAATTAGAATGTCCGCTCAAACTTCCCGTGATGTTCATATTGGTAAGTTCAAGAATAACATGGGATATGAACGACAATGATTCAAGTACAGTTTGGCAAAGTTCAACTGAAACGGCGCAGTAGTACAAGTAGGCTGGGTCACGCCGGGGTCAATTCGGGTAATTAGGCAACGAAGAAATGAAATGCAATCACCGTAAGACCCCTGCCGTCTTGAAGAGCACGTCGTCATGCAGTAGGTGTAATTTGCACGTTCGATGATGTGAGCGTGGCGAATAATAGTATATAGTGGCACGAGCCCCACACACACGTATAGTAATAGTGCCGGTCAAAATATCTGGAACATCGTGTCAACCGCGCCAACCAAGGTACTACATATAAATAAAATACTGGCACTTTACTATTGGCTAGTAGTATAACGAGGTCATCGAGTTCGCTCCACCTTCGTGCTCCGTGATGACTCACTGTTTCAGTTGAACTTTGCCAAGCTGTAAATCGTGTTGCAAGATGTAGTACATCGTCTTATTCGTACTGGGCCAACCACATACGAAACAAAAGAAGTACATAGGAGTGTTACATCTGGAGGAAAGGAAGATCTAAACATCTGATGGTGTTTTGGATGGATTTATCAAGGTGAATGGTCTATAACCACCAACACTTCATGATGGTACGCTACACCTCAATCAAGACGCCAAATTCTTAGGATTGGCTCAAAGCTGACTGAAAGCTAACATAGATTCACTATCTTGATGACAGACAAGTGCACTGAAGGCCACCCGCAAGACAATTGGGAAAACTTGAGGACTAAGGCCACGCATCCTACTGTACACTGCATTTGTAAGACCTATGCTAATCTACGGGGGCCTGATTTGGTGGACTAACACTACACAGAAGCAAAAAATTACAAAACCTGTAAAGGTTCCGACCTCGGAGAAATAACCAATGCACCAGAACTACACTTACTAATCATAAAAGAAGCTGGTTTTGTCTTCAAACCTCTTCCAAAAAAGTAAATCACTTAGCACACCATCTAGAAGCGTTAGAATTTCAGTAGACCAACGGGATTAGCAACAAGGATATCAATATCAGAATGTCGTTGAATGTCTATTAGTAGGTATGGGTACTGTTTGGGCGCCCTCCACCACGCTTACCTTCGGTAGGTGTTGGATATAACCAGGTCTAACTCAGATAGGCCGTTGCTAAAATCAGGTAAGGAACCAGGAAGATGGAAGTAGTGGGGGACTATTTAAACAGCAAGACAATTAAGAAAACATGAGGACTAAAGCCACGCATCATACTGCACACTGCCTTGGTAAGACCTACACCTTTATACTAATCTATGGCTGCATGATTTGGTGGACAAAATCTACACAGAAGCAAAAAATTACAAAACTTGCAAAGGTTTAGAGGTTAAGTTGCTTGTGTATTATCGGTGCCGTAAAAAGTACACGAACAGGTGCTATGACAACCATGCTAAACCAGCCCCCCTTGAAAATTTACATGAGATGGCAGACAAGAATGGGAGCACAAGGACTGAAATGTGGTGGAAATTGAGAGGTCCAGAACATTTCGGAATATGCCAGAATAACGACCGAATTTACCAACCCTATTTTGGAAGTGGGGTGTGATTGTCCTAAATTGGGATGACTAGAGAATAAAGCAGAAACCTGAACTTCGAATTCAGATTTGGTACGCAGATTTTCAAGTCAAAAAAAAAACAGGAGGAGGTATAAGAGTATATGGTATGGTCTGGTGGACATACCAACTGATTCCTTGTATTTTAAAAACTGGTTGGAAGGCGCTGTCAAGCCATAGATGCTTCTGTATGAGCGAGGAAGGTGGACTCGGATGAATGCCTTCGTATGTTACAGATTCTCAGATAATAGACGAGAATACGAAGAAGAGACGGGAAGGATACTTGATATGGGAAATGTACCAAATGACGTGATTTAGACATTGCATAGTCGCACGCTACTTGACTGCCTTGAAAAAAATAGTAAAAACAAAGACCTTAGTCATAGATACACCCTGCACTGAAGACATGCGGCAGTGGAATCTGGTGTAAAGTACAAGAACACAAAGGGGGGTTTTTAGTCGATAAAAGTCCGACATAACCTGCGAATGACAACTGAGCAGGAGTCTTCTCAAAGATTTTCCCCTCTATAAAAAAAAAGGTACACTCACCTGAAAGAAGTTGTAGAACGATTTACATATAATCGCTATGTAAATCGTTCTACAACTTCTTTCAGGTGAGTACATATGGTAAAACCCTGAATCATAAAAAATACTCTATGTGACATTAGGGCAATATGATAGAAATACAGGGCAAGGACACTGGAGAAACAATCTTGGGGTCAGCCCTAAAAACATAGCATCCTATTGGAGATCTCCGAAACTAGCTTGGGACTGCCTGGAAAGCCTGAGGATCTTGGCCAAACATGACAAAGTTACTTCGGTATGGGTGCTGGAGCATAAGGGCATACCAGGCAACGAGGTAGGAAACAATCTGATCGAGGTTCTGCAACAATATTCACTGGACCAGAACCAGGTGTGGCGATAACTAAGGCTGCGGTATGTGGTGGAGTGGCTGATTGGAGCACAAAAACGTACCAAGTAGGTACACTGGAACGAGGTCGAAAAGCAGATACACAGCAGCTGAGTCCAGTTTAGAACAGTGACGAGAATGTCTAAGAAATACTTACAGAATTGGCATATTTGACGATGAGCTTATTTGCAGACGATGCAATGAGGAAAAAGAGACAACCTACCACGTTGTATCTGAATATATAGGGGATAGTGTAATTAATTAAGACCTGACTCGTACCCAGTGATTAATCAAACTTACAACGAATTTGCATTGGAATCTACTCGAGTTTTCTATCAACTATCAGGGCGTGGAACCCTTACATATTTTCATACTCCTTCAATAAAGGCTTTTATCTTTAAGTAAAGCATGGGAAAATGGCGGGATACATTCGACCTCTAAGTAACGGCTGCGGAAAATGAAATTCAAAGCCTAAAGAGCAGAAAAGAGCTTTATTGCTGTATGTTATAGGGTTGGTAGTGTATCAGGTCTATGAAACGCACAAGTTCAACAAAGGGGAAAACGAAGTAACTGCAGAGAATATTTTAGAGGTTATAAGTATCAATGTTTCACTGAAAATCAAGTAGAAAAACAGATCATTGAGGAATATATTGCTGTTTTGGCAAGGTAACCTTGAAGATGATTTGGTCAGAGATAGGCTAATTTGTGGCGTGGGGGATGACAGTTTAGGAGAAAAACAAGCTGATGCTACTTTACCCGAACTAGAGAATAGGTATTGCAGGCATGAAGCTACTAAAACACACCTATCTTCACCACCCGATACCAGATGAGGTGATGTCAGACAATGGTCCACCTTTTCGCTGTCAAAAGGTGGAAAGTCAAGGAATTTCTCTGTAAATGGCGAATAAAGCATACAGCATCAAGTCCTAATTATCCCTAATCCAATGGGATTGTGGAACGAAAAATTCAGATAGTGAAAAACTACAACAGCGACTAAACCAACAAGAAAAATATTAGCGTAAAGTTGCAAGGAAATTGTCAAACTTGGAAGAAGGAGAAAAGGCAATGGTTCAACCAAAAAACCAGACAATAGTAGAATATTAGCTAAAACGATCAACCGGAATCCTACAAAGTTGAAACTGATGAAGGAAGTATCCACAGAAGTGTTGAAAACTCCATGCACCTCCATTATAGCGTTATCAATTAAGATTACTACACCAACACAGAATGAAAGACTTACAAGAATAATCAAGCAACCGCAATATTTGCAAGATTGTGTGTGATTGGGTGTGTATAAAAACAGAGAATTGAAAAATCTCTTCTGAAAGTGTTTAATTATTGTTATGGTCAATTTCTAACCTCAAAATTCAGGGGAGTTTTAGCAAACTGGGAAGAAATTTCACCAAAATACTTACACAAAGAATTCAATTTATTCAATGACATAACGTCTTCAAATTGATTAATTTATTTTATAAATTAAAAACGGAATATTTTTTTTTCTAAAACATTAAATTGAGGAATTACATGACAATTTCCTTTTTAATATTATCAGATTATTTCACTTCAAGTACAAACGAAACAATGTCAAGTTTTCCTTGCGTTAAGGTCTTGGCCGGATGTTGTCGTGTTCATCTAAGGTTTGGCTGATAATACTTTTTTTTTTCTTCTTCTTCGGCATCTTTTCTTTTATGACTTTTACTAGAAAAGATTTTTAGAGGTGCGAATTTTGTTATTTAGATAGAAAGTTGGCGACTTCGATGTCCTCAAGTTTGAAAATGCGGTGATGACTAAAATAGAAATGCAATTAAATGAATGTACGATTTAGTATTGAAAGCTGATTACGTGGAAGATAAGATTTGTCAAATTGTTAGCAGCTAACAGGATAGAAAAGGAGAAACTGTCCTCATGATTAAATTGTTGAGTTACCTTTGCTCGTTGATCCGCTAACGCACTCCGAACAGCTTCATGCTGCTTCTCCAAATCCCCTATTCGTTGTTGAAACGCCTGATTCAATTTCTCCCTCTCCAGTACTCCTCTATCGACCATATTGGTCGCGACTTCCCTCTTCACCCTCACTAATTCGTCTCTATCTTTATGCTTCTTAGCCAGTTCTTTCACCTGGTCCCTCCTATCCGCTTGCAGCCGCCTCATCAGTTCCATAATTTCCATATCGAACTGCGTCTTGAGCGCTTTGATCTGGTTACCTTGCGACGTTTGCATGATCTTCTCGGCCGTCGAGAAGATGACCTCGTGGTATTTTTCGCGGAGTTCGCGTTCTTGTGTTACGAAATCGCGATTGACGGCCAAGATTCGCTCGCTCTCGCTCCGTTTGATGATGGGTTGTTGTTGGTCGCCCCCCACAGCTGTTGTTGTTGTTGTACTGCTGGCGTCCTGAGATTCGCCCATGTTCGATAAAGGTTCTTGACTAGGTGACTCAATAGGTCTAAAATAGAATGAGAGGTCTAATTATGTCCAATTATTAAAGGTAATTGATAATTGGAACACCCTGTATGTGAATTAATGTATTACACATTTTATTTTAAATCAGTAAACCACAAATAAAACAAACCCACACATTAAATAAATGAATTCTCCTATTGGATACCACACAAATCATCAAAATCACTTCAATCTCACATTACCGCAGTTGAAGAGTCGCATGTGCAAGTGCAGCACAAGGAAAGTACATTATCGGACATAAGATTGGAATAGTTCGCCTAGAATTAATTAAAATTTCATATTTAAGAAAAAATACGGTGGTGCCATCTACAGTACTTCACACACAATTCACAATTCCATCTAACGACAAGCTATAACCACAAATACTTACAGATTTGTCTTGGAAAACCGCTTCTTGAACTTAATATTGATAAAACCCTTATTCTCCCCAGACTTCTGCGTCTGCAGCGTCATCTTCTTCTTCTCGTGCTTCTTCCTCAAACTCTCCAATTTCTTATCCAACTCCAGTTTCTTCTCCTTCACCAATTTATTCTCCAAAATCTTCTCCAACGGTTCCGCTACGAACTCCTCCACCTTCTCCTCCTTGCATTCGATCTTGTTCGTCACGACGACTTCCTGCGCAATGGCCGGTGGCGCCGGCGACGAACTGTCATTTTCCGCAACAATATCGACGGAATCGACGCCCGAAACCAACGTCGGTTTGTTCATCGGGCTGCCGTTCGATATGCTCTCTTTCGGTTTCTTCGGTTGTTCCTCGCAAACAGTCTCCGTTGCTGGGTCCATGTCGTCCGTTAACACGGACAGTTGTTGCGTGCGTTTCTCAAGGTCGCTCTGGTATTTGATCGGGTTCGCTAAGGCTTCGGCGAAATCGGCGAAACCGTCTGGGACGTAGTCTTTGACGACGATATGTAAGAAGAGGGTGGCGGTGGGATGCGGCTGGCCTAATTCGTTTCGCAAATTGACGTGCCGATAACCCGGACAAAGGCCAACGACGGATAGTATTCGATGTCCGAGGAATTTGCCGGATTCTTCGTACGCCGCTATTCGTATCGATGCTAGTTCGGGTAATACGACCTATAGAATGAAAGAAGTAGTATGGGTTAACAGTATAATAGTTGTGAAAGATTCTATTCAATGGTTGAATGTGTTGCTAACAATCGCCGTATTTGTGCATTGTTTCTGAGGCAGTCAAGCCTCACAGAAACATGCCTCTCTAGATACGTGTTGGTGGGGTTCGAATCAAGTCCAAAATGGTCATTATTCATTATACCTAAACTGATATCTGATATGCAACTGTGCTAAATTTCGGGCAGAAATCATCACAGCATGGCTTCCACGATGAAATGTCAGAAAAATGAAAACCTAAGAAATTTGTATTAAGGTTAGGTCATTGAGAAAATAAGGTAGGACTCAAGAGCGACTCTTCACGAACCCCTACTATGAACGATTTCGCCTGAAATAATTCGTTTATAGGATAAGCAAGTGAAGATATAGGACAGATCTGATTACTCTAAGAGGAAAAGAAGTAACTTCATCTGATGTATATGCTCTCTTAAATATTATTTATCTAAAGCAATGTTTAAACATGACTTTATCAAAATTATTTGTGTAAACTGGATAACCAGATCTATGGTGGTTATTAGCGTCTCGTTGAATGGAAAAATGGCATACGCCAAATCTTTTGTTTTTTGGAGGAGGCCTTCAACGCAAAATAGAAATCAAAGTTCAAGGATCAAAATTAAAACATATGCAATTTGGCTGATTCAACACTGCGAATAACTGCCTAAACAAAAGCCTCAATTCAACCGCTAAGCATGGCCAGTTGAATGATTAGCATGTTCACCTCTCAACCCAAGCGTCGGAAGCTCATGCCTTAGCTGAGTTTGGTAATTTTTAAATCAGATAAGGAAACATGCCTTCTTCTCTTATGAGGAAGTAAGAGGAAGAGGTTAGGTCAATATGATGCTTGACACGTAAAAAATCACTCCTGGAGGTTGGAACACCTTCAATTAGGAAAAATTGTGGTTGAGTATATAATAAGCCTTCTAGGCTACAGAATTTGTTGATGCATGGAAATGCTTGTAGATCTCTACAACTTGGCTGCTGGTACCACTTGGAGAAATTGACATGAGCGAGACATTTTATATGAGCACTAAGGGTTCCTTTGAGAACCATATAATAAAATACAGACAGAGACAAACATTGAAGGTATTAGCAGATCTAAGAATGGCTGTCTTCTAAAACTTGCAAACCAACACTGTTTGGATGACGTACTGCTCCAGAAAAATCATTGCAACGAACGAAAGGAGAGGCTGATGTGGTCCAACGAATAAGGAATCTGTACCTCTGAATGTATCCATACCATCATTACCGATAGCTCATTCTGCTAGTATTAAAAAAAATGATGAAAACCTTAATTTTCTACGAGAAAATCTCCAATATACTTGGTGGTGATTTGAACATTATTGCACTGCTACACCATCTACCTCCATGAACTAGAAAAACAAAGAATTTCGCCAAAGGCAAGCTTCGTCAGAACTATTACTGAAAGTCCTTTCTATGAAATCTTGGCATAATCAGTGATGAAACTACTTTCAGTTACCCATTTAAGCTATCGAGAAAAACTGTCAAACCTGATGGAATCCTAATATCCAGGTTGATTATTCTTAGCCCATCAGGAGAAGAAAATGTAGCAGAAAGTCTTGCGTGATAAGATTTCATTTCAGGTGCAAAGACTCCACAACACCGTTAGAGGCCAAGACCTTGTTAGAATCATGCAGTTAATGATAGAGAACAGACTGTTCTATGTACATACATCACCCTTGAAGCGAAAAAGAGAAAATGGAGAAGACAGAAAACCGCTCTCATCCAGGGAAGCATTCTTGCTTATTTACTCGATACATCTTCCAGGAAGTGGAACAAAAATTTGAATCAGCTCTTTACACCATATTGGCTTATTAGCAGAAGAACTCCCTTAAGCCTAACACTGGAAAGACCCACGTTAGTGCTTTTCATCTCCAGTCTCTTAGAATGGCACCCAACTGAAACACACTTCCAAGCCAGCTTATCTTGGTGTGGTATTAGATAGATCTTAGATTCCAGTATGAAAAAACTAGTCACAAAGTTACTACAAGAAACAATATTGTAAGGAAATAGGAAGCTAACCCAAACACACTAAGGACCAATTGCTTCTCGGCCGCCGAATATGTGAGTCCGCTTTGGTGCAGGTCTGGCCATGCTCGAAAGGCTGACATAAGTCTTAATAAAACAACAGGATTGGTGGAAACCAAAACCCCTACAAAAGCTCTATAAAGCGGCAGGTTTTGCCAACTCTGGGTTCCGCAGAGTGACACAAGAGTCCGCAGAAAAACTCAAGCAAACTGTTGATGAGCGTCACTCATTATTCGGTGCTGAGGAAGGATCTAGCCAATATGGAGAACATTGAACCGCGTTAAGACAGGCGTGGCTCCAAATCTAATCAGGAAGGGCATCGGAAAGGATATGGATCATCTCCTGATTTGTCCCAACTGTCCCACAAGTGTCCCTCCAACGACTTCTAACTTGACAAGAAAGAAGCACAATACCAGGGTGATAATTTATGATTCCAGGCACGAGAAAGTAATTCCTATTTAAATAAAACTAAAGACAAAATGCTAACCTTTTTGAAAACGAAAGGTTCCTCATCATAAACCGGATTAATCCCATTATTCGATACAACTTTCGTTCGATACCTCTTCCTAACAGTATCGGCCGGCAACCCGTACATATCCACCTCGACGTAGGTCCCCACCCTTTTATCGGTGAGGAATTGTCCCGATATAACCGTTATCTTCACTGTGCCCGCTATTATCCCATCCACCGTCGATTCGGCGAACGGATCCATCCGCCTGTCCATCCTCCTCATGAATTCCGGCTTGAGAAGGTACCCGCATCGCATATTGTATTCAAATATACCGAGATTCAGCTGCATCGCCAGATCCAACGTTTGATAATTTAAGGCGACCAGCTGGCAGCCGGCATTCCAGAATACTTGCGGCATGAAATTCGACGAATCGAATCGCGTTCCCTGCGGATAAACCCGGCTCAATTGCTGTTTATTGTAGTTGACGAATTCGATCGGCTTCTCTTTCAGTAAGGTGGTCGCCTGTTTCTCATCGAACGATGACATCTCGTAGCTGCGATTCCTCTCTGAGAAAAAAGGAAAACATTATTAAAACCGTTGGTCAATATTCATGGGTCTACGCGACCCTGGAACATTTTGAAACAAAATTTTCGCACAATAACTTTTAGGCAACCCTGCTTACATGCCCGTGTATTTTTAGTATTGCAAGTGCGCTTACACGTGCTAATTGTGTTTAGTCTTCCTGTACACATTTCGTGGAATAACAGTGGTGAGAGGGTCACATTGACCATTGAGTAACAACGACGACAATTATTATACCCGTAAGAAGAGATTTTTATATTCCATTATAGCATAGGTTGTTGCAGTACTTGTGTTGGTTATATTTTTCTATTCGGATGGAGCTGTATTCGTACGGACGAAGAGATTCTGAATTATTTACTTGATGACGATGATCTTGAAGAGAAGGATGTTTCCGCAAATTTCGATGCTTCTACCTCTGTTTCTTCTTCCTTTCCTGTTACTGCTGATAACAGAGAAAACGCTTTGTCTCGTATACTAAATGGTGCTGACTACAGTGATATAAATTCTAGTGATGAAGAAATATTTAGTGATCACAACAGTTCCACTGATATTGAAGACGAGTTAGACGAAGAGATTTCTCCCATCCCAGATCGCTCGAACTATTACAAACAACTTCCAGGTCGCAGTCGAACCCCGGCCCACAATATTTTATCTATTCCAGTGGGAAAACCTAAAGTACCAACATCCACTTTAAACCAAGAGATATCTCTAGTGAATGTGTTTGATCTATTCATCAATGAACATATTACGCTGTTTAAATTGCTGTCTAGTAAAAACAGACAAGATAAACCCGTTTATCAGGGCAAAATTACTTACCGGCTTATTTCTCTTAAGTTAAAACTAATTTTGAAACTCTCAAATCTCTCAGGTGGGAAGGCTCGTATTACGACTCAATCTTACCAACAAACACAAAAAAAATAAAGTTCCTAATTAAAAGGCAACAATTGTAAAAAAACGTTATTATTTCCAATTAATAAACGATTAATAAACATTTATTTTGTTGAATTTTTTCTCAAAAAAAAACTACTACCATTTAATATAACAAAATAAAACCAACACTTTTATTTAAAATTGAGGGAAAAAAATTAGGTTCTGGCAATTTTAACTAATATTTAATAGATGGCGCTCTACCAATTGAAATTAAATCAATTCGTTGACCTTTGGGTAATTAAACGCGAACACAAAAGAAAATAAAATTAATTTCGTAGGTCAACATTAGATTAAATATAAAAAATTACAAGTAAGAATAGCGGCGTAATTCCGATTTTCATAATTTTTGGTATAACGTATCCTTGGGTCCTAAAACGACAGAAAATGCAAAAACTTTAGCGCGGACGCACCTATCTTTGCGAGAAAAAAATAATAAAAGTAACATTATTTTTAGGTTATATCGGACATTTTGTGTAAAGTGCTGCCTTTTAAAGGACATTAATATAACGTATAACGCATCCTTGGATCTAAAAACGACAGAAAATGCGAAAATTTGTGCGGAAACGTATTAAAAAATTAAGAAAAATATTACTTTTAGTGCATGGTAGCCAGATGTAAAAGTAGTTTTGCGCATGCGCAAAGAAAAATATTACTTTTAATGCATGTCCCGAACTATAGCAGAAAATGCCGGGATATTCAAATAGTAGATATTAATAAATGTTACTTTTTAATTTTTCTTAAATAATGTGAATCTATTAAAAGGAAACTCAATTTAAGTTTTCTTTCAATAGATAAACATTATCTAAGAAAATTACTTGTTTAGAGTTAAAAGCCATTTATCAGGTACAGGCATTGGTAAACGAAATACTCAAAATTAAATTATATTTAATAATTTATTGCTTGTGCTTCACGCTTTGTTTGGCAGTTTTTTGTAAGAAACAGTCGTCGTTCACGTGTACAACTTTCTTAACTTAAAATATTATTGATGGTCTTATAATACGTATTAAGTATACGTGCAATACAAATGTCTATTAATGATTTTTTAAAACTGACGGAATGACCACAAATATTAGGCGGCAGTATAATTTTTAGAATTATGACATATTTTGTTGTAAATAATAAATTTGGAAAATGAGAATATTTTGAAAAGATATAACACAACAAACTAAATATTTTTGTAATTATTTCTCTTAATTGTGTACCTTCACAAAGACTATGCTGTTTGCATATCTTGCATTCTTCTATTAAGGGAGAAAGCGTTTTTGATGTAATACTATAAACATGCTGTACTGGTTCGCAGTCTTTGACCAGTGACAGCGAAGATGGTATTTCTCGAGAGAAGATATCTTCTTCATATACATTTTTGTTGAGATGTTGTTTAAACAAGATTTCCATATTTTTGAGTAGTCCTTCGCTGAAAGGCCAAAACTCTGTCGGTGTAGTATGCAAAGTATCATCTATTGGTCTTCTAAATGTGATATCTACCCTATCATCAGGTACTTGTATTGATTCTAAGTAAAACAATAATAATAATAAAATCTATTTTACATACATATTTATATAATTATTTACCTGGTAAATGTAACTTTGGCACAGCAATTTGTTGCAGTTTGGACTGCATGATATTTTCTATCTTAAAATGTATTGACAAATACGACACTGTTTAAAAACTTGTTGTGGCTGCAGGTTTAATAGTGCATTATTTCCACTAACAGATATCCATGCCAATTATCATAAAATATGCATAAAATGTCTTTTTGCTGCGGATTTGGGAATGGAAAGATGAAAATAATGACAAATTTTATACAGACAACCCCTAACAACCCGTCGATAATGCAGAAATTGTATATAATATTTACTAAATATCTGTAATTCTCGGTAATTCTGATGAATTACAACGCCACCACTTTCAGATCCAGTACTAGTTCACACGTGATGACGCATTAGCCAATAGGAATCGAGCCAAACTTTTACCATTTAAGATATTCCCCCGTGATGGTATCTACATACACAGTACTCTTGCGCATGCGCCATGGCGGGGGCGCATGCGTAAAACTAGCGGCGTATATGGCTGCCATATATTAAGTTATATTTTTATTTTTTTTTATACTTAATTTAACGTTTCCGCACAAATTTTCGCATTTCGCATGTCGTTTTTAGATCCAAGGATGCGTTATACGTTATATTAATGTCCTGCAAAAGGAAGCACTTTATATAAAATGTCCGACTTAACCTCAAAATAACGTTACTTTTATTATTTTTTTATAGTGAAAATAGATGCGTCCGCGCTAAAATTTTTGCATTTTCTGTCGTTTTAGGACCCAAGGATACGTTATACCAAAAATTACGAAAATCGGAGTTACGCCGCTATTGTTCAATTTAGCCAAGTTTTCTCAGGGTCAGTATTATAAAATTCAGTTCACAAAGGATAAAAATTTTGTTATTAGAACAATCTTTCTATCTGGCCCTTATGTGATGTTCATTAACTAACCTTAATTCTTCGATACCGGTAGTTGTGTCTCGGGAATTCAGGTAGTGGGTTTTCTCGGATCTGGAATCGGTTGAATGGATCTTTGTCGTTAGTGGTAGAATTTTCTGGATAAAGGTCTTTTTCTTGCAAATCAGGAATTCGGGATAGTCTCATCCGGTAAATGCAGAATTTATGATGTAAAAATTAAATTTCTATTCTCGTAAACACTTTAATAGGTGTAGGTTAATTAAACCAACTTGACATCTGATTTTTTTTCAGGTTATGTTACCACTATAATTTTTCATCTGTCAATGTGTCGATTTCAAATTCACTTTATGTTTAATTCAAGACCTTGTTAGGACGAAAATTTGATAATTAGTAATGGTACTTGCTTCAACTTTATTTAAATAGAAGATGTAACAAATTTGGAACAAAAATAGAGAAAAATTGTAATCTCTTTACGGTAATCCGTATCCTTTATTGTTTTTTAAGTATTAACGACGTATTTTAGTTATTGAGATCAATTCGGTTACTGTTTCGTGATTTCGTAGTTTTCTGAATTAAAAACATTATCCTAATGTGATTACATCACAATATATTTATAACTATCGTTCTACACACAAATGCTAAGATTGAAAAGGTTCAACTAAAATACAACATTTCTAAACGTACTCATTTATCTAGCACTATATGGAGACCAAATTTTATAAGCACAACAACTATTACAGAACTACGAGCTTTTCTAGGATTACTGTACTTAGCGGGCTTATTCAAGTCAAACCATGAAAATGTATCTTTGCTTTGGGCATCAGGCTTCCTTGAGATTCGAGAAGAAACAGGGCAAAAGATAACAACTTAGCGGCTATATCTAATATTTTTTCCGAATGGATAAGCCATTGTCAAAATAATTATTCTCCTGGAGCAACTCTTACTGTCGATGAGATGTTAGCACCTTTCAGAGGGCGATGCGATATGGTCTCAAGATAGTGATGGTAAACGCAGAAGTTTATTGTGGCAAAGCATCGAAGCCCCAAAACATCGAAGCCCAAAAATGAAAAGCTTTTACCAACTCAAGTTGTGCTCCTCTTGATATCTCCAGTTGAGAGTTCCCATCGCAATGTTACTGACGACAATTGGTTCTCATCCATTGAATTAGTAGAAGAGTTGTGGTCACGAAAACTTACATATGTGGGGACTGTGAAGTCAAATAAGAGAGAGATCCCAAGAGAATTTTTGCCACATAAAACCAGAGATGTTGAATCATCTTTGTTTGGCTTTACATCTAAAATAACAATGACATCATAATAAGCCGCAAATGATCACATTTTATAATGAAACAAAAGTCGAAGTTGACGCTTTGGATCAAAACTGTGCCAACTTCTCTGTTGCTAGGGCTACTCGACGGTGGCTGATGGTGATATTTTACGTGATGATTAACATTACGGGTGTAAACAGTAAAATTGTTTATGATGCAGTATCTGGAAGGTCAGCAAATCGACTAAACTACCTACGCGGGCTTGGTATAGAATTATGCCTACCACACGCTTGTCAGCGAATTCATAATGAAAAGATACCCTGGCAATTGCGTATCAAGAGTGTTCAAAGCGCCTCTGCCTGAAAGATCTGCTCCAGCTGTTACTAATGTTGCATCTAAAAGGAAGCGTTGCATAGACTTCGAGTAAAATTTATTTTGAGTAGAAACCAAGGGTTAAATTATTTGTTTTATTCAATATTGTGGCAAATTCTGAACTTACTTTGTGCGCTTTCGAAGCTGGAAAAATGTACAGGTTGCACGTAATTCACTAGAGCTGAGATTTCGGCTCCTGCTTCCGTTTCCTTCGCTGGCTGTTTATGTTCGGTACCGTCCGCTTGATCTATTGGTACTGATTCTATGTCCGCAGTTTCAGCTTCTTCTTCGCTGCTGGTGTCTTCATCTTCAGTTGCCGTTGATTCTTTGGAACCCTATTTGAGGAGTAATTGAAATTAATAAATTAGTTAGAAATGTTTTCATAACGTATGGAGCGTAAGTCTTGAGGAAACAAACTAAATTCCCAAAACTGATAAAGGCCCGTGGACGTCAATGGGCTCAATTATTCCCATCATTCTCCGGACGACCTTCAGATCTTCAGGAATATTCTTGCCCGAAACTGTGCTTCATTTTGGGCTTCCCAATCCTTGTCATAAAATTACCTACTCAGTAGTGCCCAAAAATCCTCAATGGGGCGAGCTTGGGATGCGTTAGGGGATTGTCTTCCTTAGATACATAATTCACGTTATGTTCGGTTAACCAGTCCTGAGTGATTCTAGAATAATGGCATGAAGCCAGATCGAGTCAGAATATTCACATTCCTTAATTGTGTAGTAAATGGTTGACACTCCAACATTTTGGTCATAAAAAATGTGAACAATCCTCGCACTTCAAGCTTCTATGACAAAACGAGCATCTTTTCCTAATGGTTACTAGTATGTTTGGACCATGTTCGGTCCTTGTTAAAACTTATGTTCCATACATTATTAGAATCAGTTCTGAACCAATATAAAAGTCCCCTTACCTGCCTTGTTTGCAATGGTGGTGCGTGATGTGGTACGTCTCCGTTTCCCGTAGGTTGATCAGGCGTGTCCGCTACCTTTTTATGGTGATGGTGGTGGTGGTGCTTCTTCTTATTCTTGATGATAATCTTCCGTTTCAGTAAAGAGGGCGGTGGTAGTGATACGCCTGCACAAAATCAGGATTATGAGAACAGTAAAAAGCGAATAGGATGGAGGACAAAATAAAATCGCGTCACTAACAATAGTACAACCTGGTTCAACTTTGTGCGATTCTAGAGGAGCATCTAATAGCATATCGCCGAATATATCGCGGCAATAGTTGGCTATCTTAGCCTGCTGCCTAGGGTTACAGTGATTCTCGAATGAAAGTACTACCGGGTAGTCGGATGTTTTGAAAGCACTCTCGGCTATTGCTTCTAATACTTCTTTGGCGGGGATATCCTGGACAAGCGTGTAACCGTGGACTATGACCGGCTCCTCTTTGCTATTCCAGAAATCCAACTCCACGCACCTAGAAGCACGTCACGCTAGCGCCAAACATTAAAACAAATCATCCCTAAATTACCTGCATCCAGCTAATAGACACTGCCTGTACATCTCGACGCTGGATTTACCAGTAAGTTGATGACCGGTTAGGTAAGTATTGTGCGACGAATTAATGAAATAGTGCGCTAACGGCTGGTCCATATCGTTCGATAGATCGAGGGTGTTCTGCGAAATTATGTTATTATCCTCGGACATCAGGTACCTCAGGAAACCGTCGAAGGATAGCTGTCCCTTTTGCACGTTGTACTTGTTCGGTTCGTACTGCGCCAGGATGTCCTTTGCCCTCGCCGTGTTAGCGTACGGATAGAGGATTTCGTTGAGTCTTGGATCTCTTTGGGTTTTGTTTAAGAAGTCGACGAGCTGCGTGATGCTCATGTTGTGACGTTTTGGTGTTCCGACTCTAAATGTGAAAGAGAAAGAGAAAATATAATCATACCAGTCATCTGGAATAAATGGGTGTAAATGCAAGTTGAAGAACCGCCGCACCTTTTCCTTAGCGTTGCAGTAGCGATTTATGCACAGAATCCACCCTAAAGCATTAAATGTATTTGTCGTAAAAATGTACTAGCGATGACTTTTACGTTAGGTTTTGAATCCAATACTATGAGGAGATGTTTTCTTTAGATGTAATCATGCATATGGTAATAACAGACCACGAAATAGATTGAAATTAAGGTGTGTATACAGATTACTGCAATAATCTTGATAGAGAAGCACTATACCTGAAAGTATGACCTTCACTACAGAATCATCAGCTACAGTATTCTGGATTTTATCAATACACTCTAACTATTTAGGTTAAAAAGTGAATGAGTTGAATGACTTACAAAA
>SMLS01066808.1:0-22017 GCA_004785975.1 Popillia japonica
AAAAAAACAAACGTATTTACTTTCTTAGAACTCAGGAGGTTTATCGGTCGTTTAATAAAAATTGTGTTTATTATTTCATGTAATATACATACATATATAGATGCTTGCATCTACGATTATACACACAGACACAATATAGAAGTAATATTTACGACGGTTAACATAAATATTTTAGGCAAAAAAGTCCATATCCTTGATTTGATTACGTAATAAAATATACGCTTGCCGTTGGAAACATTGTATTAATTATCTCCGAGTTCGTGGGAAAATGACGTTTCCTACGAAAGGATGTTTCATGTGGTAGCCCGATCATCGTTTAATTTTGTAATGGGTTTTCCTATGAAAAAATCAAATAAAATCCATGCGATTTGTGCAATGCATGTCCGCCGAAATTTTCGTATATCTTCTAGTAAAGCGCATAAAATTTGATTTGAATTTACCAGAAACTGAGACATGGATATAAAATAAATTTTATCCAGCAGTATTCATTTACGATGTATCGATGTGAATGGAAACTCCCATTGTCTAATGAAAAAATAAAATTGAGTTGTACGAGTCAAAATTATAACTTCAAGAGCGAACAAGGGATTGGTTTTATTAGAATGATGTTATGGTATTACTATGCGCAACTTCCTTTCCTGACTTGACCCCAATCGAACATTTCTAAGAAATCTTGGCAAAGAAATTTGTATGTCCATAATAAATATTGCTATATTCATACTAGCAGAGAACTAATAACGATATTCTTTTTGTAACACTTACCAAGTTGGTAGGCGGTACGAGCAATTGGATTTTAATTTCAGTAGAGGCTTGATCACTTTCTCCGTTATCATCCTAGTTGTATTTCCGTACATGAGTTACTGTAAAATCCGATCTAACAAGCGTATAAACATAATTACGTATCAAAATGTCAAGAGATTTGCTTTATTACTGGTACAACTTCATAATCCTAAAATGCCACTTGCTTGGAAGGCTAGTGAGTTAATTGGTGTTAAACTTTTGGCGACTTACAGGATGTCATTCCAATTTGTGTTTGGAAAGCCTGCAGTCTTGTTAAAATAGTAGCTATTGTATACATAAAAAATTACTTTGGTGTGGCTGCTGAAACATAAGCAGCAACGACTTATCAACCAAGCTGGCAAGAAATGATTCTGCCACAATATTCGCTCGACCACAACCGGGCCTGGCGATAACCAATAGAGCAATGCGTGATATAGTGGCTCACCATCCCAGTATTTAGCAGCAGATATGCAGGCTCTTAATCGACTACAGCTTAGAACTATGAAGAATGACAGATTACCACATTGTATATGAATGGGCTGCATTGGAATGGCGGAGACTTCGTTGACTAGCAAGGATAAGAAATGGAGAAATCAATTACCAATAGTTCAAGATGAGGTCCTCAAGCAATTTTACAGTAATTTTCTTTTGGTTTTCCTTTTTGTCAAATGTATTTCACTATTTCTCAAAACTATTTCATATCTTATTTAAAGAGGGTGCTGTGCATGTCAAATTATTTCCCTTCTTGTCAAAACTATTTGCTTAATTGTCAAAACCATTTCCTTAATTGTAAAAACTATATCACTTTGTTATTACATCTACATATGTATGAATAAACACTGAAACAAAACAAAAACAACAAAATCGCGAACGAGATATGTACACATGTCCTTTAATAATCGAAAGAATGAACGATAATAGTTCGCCAGTCCACATAGAATGACAATTTAATATTCTCCCAAACACTATGAGAAAAATTTGCAAGACTACACAATAAATAAAGAACGAGCTGGAAAAAGGAACAATTGGGCATGGCCCCAATAAGTTTAGACAATATCTGCAATTTCATTGATGAGGATTCCATTGTAACACTAAAACACATAATAAACAAATTGTTAGCGAAAACCTCCCAACTAGAGGCTCTCTTATCAACCATTGTGAAAGCGACAAAAGCATTTCACAATTCTCTAAAACTCGATTCTTTTGTGCCAGAAAGGCCTAAGGCGCAAAACACTATCCACAGTAGGTTTGATCATGCTGTTCTGTACAACAGAATAATGATTCGTAGAGAAAATATATATTTTATTGACAAATTTGGGATTCAAGTGAATTCTAGAAGATTAGAGAAAAATAGCAGAACCAACAAAGTTAAGCCTCAATTAAGAGACCGTAATTATTCAATTGCTGCTGCAATGTGCATCAATTCATTATATTTATTCACCATTCAAAACAGGTCTTACAATGTAGAATACCTTGGAGAATTCTTGACATTTTTGATTGGTACTACATACTATATGGTACATACAAGGTGCATATTTTGTCATGTACAATGTCCGATTTCATAGAACGGATGTAATTGGTACAGTGTACATAGACTTATATATGTACATTCTCAAGCCGATTTGCAACTGCTTACCGACAATTTGGAGATCGAGAACCGAAATAGAAGTAATCTCGAAATGTTGAGAAGTTTGTGTTAATCAATATCTTAGAATGGCTTTATTACAACCTTTAATATAGCCTTTCCTCCAGTGTTTTACTTAATGGTAATTGTGCTATAGGGTTTCTGAAACCTTTTTTCATTAACAACAATTTAATTGCAAGAACATGTACATTTTCGGATGTGAGGAAATTGAGAAGGATATGTACGGTGTAGAAGAATGGTGATATAAAGGTGATAATATTAAATGTAGCAGAAGCTAACAGGAACTACCATCATCAGAACTTTATGGATTGCCTTTGATTGGGTAAACTATGCAACATTATTGCAAAAGTTATTATCAGGTTGACTACAATAAATACAATTCTTTGTATCTTGTTTGGTACACATAGTTTGTACTATAATGGTTGACTATAATGAAGGCTTTAATCTTAGATCTCTACTACAGATTATAATATTTATAATTGTGAAATTAATCTTTTTAGACATCACATTTGTTGTTATTCATTTTATACAGACACTTCAAAAATTAGCATTGCACAATGTACGGCCTACGTTGCTGTACGTCCTAAGTGGTTATTATCATTGCCTTAGATTTAGTGCAACTAGTGTAGTAAGAGCCGCACAAGTTCAATGATGATCAAAACATCCCTAAAGTTTAAACTCCTAGCGGTCATTCGTTCTTGCATCGAAATAATTAAACACCTGCCTGAATTCATTAAAAAATATTGAATACCTATGGACAAGTCAGTTTTTGGTTTGCAAGACTACACATCTCAAATCAATCAAAGGCCTGACACAATTGGGATGTTGTTGTTCAGTCGTCCCATAATCCAGACCTGGCTATTAAACAAAATCGTCTAATCTATCTTTAAAAATTGCAGTAGAAAATTATGTTTCTCTGCTTGCTAGAGCTTGAACATTATTGTATAAATGACACCAATTTTTTAATACGAGCAACAAGCTACAATTATTGCGAATAGAAAGATTGATACAAGTTTTAGAATTTTTATTTTAAATGTGTTCAAAGTAATTGTCATTTACAATAATGCAAAAAAGCACCTAACGGTGATGTCAAACTCTTCTTCTGACTGGAACCTTCTCCCGTTCAAATGTTTTTTGAGCTCCAAAAATAGCCAGAAGTCACACATAAGATGATTTTGTTTTCCGCTAAATACTGAACAGTCTCCACTGTATGGGCGGTGCATTATCATGATAATAATAATATGCTAATATGATATACAGGGTGTCCAATGAAGACTCCGGTTTGATTGTAGCTATAACGTTAAATCAATAGAAATTTTGATTGACGGTATGTTAATGAGGATAAAAGAAGTACATTTTAAAATTAATTTGACTTATACAGGGTATCCCAAAAAAGCGTACCACATAATTATCACTACTTTTTTTTAATTGAATGACCTACTTATTTGTATTTTATTATTACAGGTCATAATACAAATTAAGTACATACATACAATATATAAACAAACATACGAAATAAAAGGCAAAAAATTAAAAGTAATTAATAAATGAATTAGGAAAAAAGGAGAATATCGTCGTAGTGCAGATCCGCAGCTCGAGACATCGTTACCACTGGATAACTCTGAAGTATGTATATTGGTGCTAAAGAAGGGTAAGAAGAAGGTGGGAGACGAACGAGAGGAAATTCTAGAAGTGAAAAAGTTCAAACACGAAAGGAGGTAAAGGGAATCAATCCATTCATTAGAGAGCTTCCATATGAATCTCGCACCCTGAACTTCTCTGCGCTGCTTAAGGACTGAACACTGTGTGCTTCTAGGAGTAATGTATAATCTATACCAGTATTTTTAAAAGAAAGGTATTTTAGAAATCTACGCTGCACTTTTTCAATTGAGAGCTGTAAGTAAATATATTTTGGCGACCAGACTTGTGAAGCATACCTATTCTAACTTGCTAACAACGAAGCTGAAATACAGCAACATGTTGTTAAAATACAGCAGCGCATAACGAACCCCAATGTTCTTGAAGCTGAGGCACAAATATAGTTTATATGATTGGAAAAGTTTAAGTGACAATCAAAAAGTATTCCAAGATCTGTAACACTTTGGACCTTTTTTTTAACAAATTATTTCCAACGCAGTATGTTGATGGGATATGACTGGATTTTCTGGTGTAAGTAATGTAGCATCATTTGCTAATATGTATTTAATTTGAAGCTGAAGTTCATTCCGATAATATATTTATATTTTGTTGAAGGTTTATGACATCGTTCTAAGTCTTGATAGAATTTAGTTGAGGGTGATGTTGCATTGCTACCAAATGATCTATTGGCCCTTTATAGAAGAATATATTCTGTGGTCGTCAGCATAAGCAAGAACAGAGCACGAAAAAGATTCAAGAAGGTCATTAATAAAAAGAGTAAAATGTAAAGGGCCTAAATTGGAGCCTTGAGGTACTCCGGATGAAGGACAAAACTCAAATGATTTAAAACCATTGTAAAAGACGTAATTGCGTCTGTTATTTAAATAGGATTGCAAAAGTTTAAGCAAAGATGGGCTAAATCTAAAACAAGACAGCTTTTTAAGAGGCATTCTGTGATCTATGGTAGCATGGTTTCCTTTCTTGGAACTATGCTGAATACAGTAGGCAAACAATTTTCAACATACCATTTAGAGGGAAGTGTTTTCTGATCTTCTAATTTAATTGCGGCCACCAAACCTGTACTTCTAAAATATGTACACTGCGTACATAACTTTTTTCATTGCTCCCTTGTTTCTTCATCATCGTAAGGGTTTTCCTATCTTAATGTATCCAGACTCGGCTTTCTTGGCGAGTGGGAACATCAAAGAACGGTATGCACGTTTCATCACCAGTTACAATTTTAGAAATAATTTGATGACCTTCAACGTTCAACATATCTAGAGTTTGTTGGCAAATTCTAACACACGCTCCTTTCTGTAAATCTGTCAGATGATAGAGTAGCTACAAACTGAGTTATAACCTTTTTCAAATATCAGTGATTGTGCAATATTCAGATTGGAGTCGAACGATGGTGCTCTACCACCATCGTTTCCACTGCAACAATGTTTTTGAGGTTAACAGCAGTTAAAGGAGGAGCAGCTTCTTTTCTACCACCGTTCAAATTTACACCATCTATAATAAACAGTAGCCAATGATGGTGGGAGATCTCCAAATGTCGATTTTAAACTTTCCCCACTTTCGTCAAGTCTTTCTTCAAATCAGAGTACTAAATCATTATCCGTAAGTTCTCCCATGATAATTCCATTTTTTCGATAGCAGAAGCTTTTTCTATGGAACATATAATACCTTTCTTTCGATTTATTTCTCTTATTAAATAAAACGTTCTGTGACAGATATGTAGCAATTTTGCTTCTAAAATGAATAAACCAAATTCTACCGGAAATATAGCAACATCCAATATTAAACCCAGTTGCCATATACGTATACGCATCGCTAGTCCTAGCTCTGACCAGTTATATATCCGTATACTGGCACATGCTCGCCGTAAATTAATCTTTCAGTTGCCTAGCGGAGAAATTGTTGGTGTACTTCGTAATATAAATTGAATTCTTCTTGGTCTGAGACAGCGCTATAAATTCCTCACCATTATTGTTTTATATAAGTTTACGTAAATATTACAACAAGACGGAGCTCCGTTTTTGAGAACAAAACAACCTGCTCATTACGGAATTAAATAATAACGTTAAGACTATACTCGAAATGAATAAAACAGTGATGGGTCTCTCTCGTAATATCCTGCGTAAACGTAAATCGAGCCGACCTGTTCGTTGATATCCAAACACCATTAATTAAATCGCCTGCTTGTTATTTGTAATAGTTCATTTTTCCTGTCGTAAAATTCATTTAATCGATCGTTATTTTTTGTGTCTTCCTTTCGAACGAAATGGAAATACTGCAGATATATACATAAGTAAGAACAATTTACATAATAAGTATTTAACCTCGTTATATCGTTGTTATACTGACAAGATTCGAGATTAACGTCGTTTAGGTGCTCCCTCCATGCATATCGTGTGTGTTTATATATTCTCTACAATCGTATGTGTGCATTTCGAAAGTGTGTCAAGTGGTTTTTGATTCCTTCACAATTAAAATTTATTATTTAAACAATTAAACTTCTTTTAATACGGACGATGTATCTAATTTAAAATGGAAAGTTTCTTTTCGATAATTATTTTAACGTTCTTCAGTTTCTACTAGCACCTCCTATACAGAACGGATTAATTTATGTTTACTTAACGTGTCACGAGTTATATTTTCCCAACTTTGCGAGAGCTGTCGTTTTTAACCGGTTGTCTATTCGATCCACGTTCCCGACATCGAGGGACAAGGCGAAGGAACCGAGCGAAAGCAAAGCGCGAGACCAGCATCAAAGGAAGAATTAGTTTTCTGTTTCAGTTACGATCCATCACTCCGACGTATGTACGAACTCTGGATGCGTCCATTCCCCCCGATACATCTTCATTTATTTACCGCAAAGACGGCGATTGGTTATTTATACTTAAGATCTTCGATTGAAATGCTGTTGCATATTGAGGTTATATGCTCCTGTAAATATCGTGAGGATTGTATAGAATTCTTCAGTGCTCTTTATTTGTACTGAATATCCGAGTTTTCATGAAATGGCTGCGTAAAATTTCTTTCTCTGACTTTATTTACCAGTCCTAGGCGATAAAACTAAATTGTTTTTTAAAAGATATCTTCAGAATAAAACGGACTTTCATGAGAAATCTTGCGCAAAGTTTTACGCACATGTATATATAGCTTTCTTGACAACTACAGCAAAATTACATGAAAGCATATTAGAAAGGAGATTAATAGAAAGTGTAGGAAACTAATTATTAGATAGTAAATCATGGGCAGAAAAATTTAAAAATCTAAGTTTAAGCACAGGAGGAAGAAAATTTGTCTTCTTAACGGGTAAAAAAAGGAGAACCATCAGTCTGTTTACAAGAATTGGGCAACAAAACCTACATTCGTTCTCGCATTCGTTTGATTGTAAATTTCTCAAGAGCTTCTCTAGATGTCGTTACGTTATTAAATCACCAACACGGTCTAAGATTATAATTTAATTTTATGTAAGTTCATTGGTGGAAAAATCCATCGGTGGTGGTAGTCTTTCTTGTCAGTAGGTTTTGAAGAAATTTTGGATCCAATAATTTGTTGCAAATATAAACCTTGCTTGTCAACTAATCAAGTGGATGTATGTATTTCTAGTAAACCGGCTACCACTAACTTAATTGTGGTTTTGTGCTTCTTTAATGATAATTCTTTAATATTATTTATCTTATCTGAGTAATAGGAAGGAAAAACGGTTTCTGTTCAGACATCTTCAAAATTTATTTATAGGATTCCAACCTTAAACCTCTACGCTTCTACGAGTATATATGTAAGTATTTCTTAATATTGTGCTACTTGGATTAACATCAACAATCAATCTGAAATTGTTGATTACAATAATCCCACAAACAATGGCAATAGCCCAATCAACATTTCGGATATCATCCATCGTCAACAATCTCTCGTCATGAATCAACAATCATACTGAGCACACTAACCTACAAGCAATCTTTTGTTAATTATGTAATTAGATGGATATTGTACCACATCGCTTGTGTTCTATACATGCTGTACCTATTCCGTTACCTTCAACTACACCACCACTAGTTTGATTCAATTGGACAAAGAACAAAATTAGCAAGTATTAGCTCTCAAAGATAATTTTCTGCAGAAATTTTCAGCTGTATGTAAATGCTGAAGTCAATCACCTGAATAAAATGTAGTAAAAGATACAACAAACCTTTATTAGGGTATATCGTTTAAAACATACATATGTACACTCTCTTTCTAAAGTAATGTCTCCCCCAGCCAACGAGTTCATATCAATAATGCCTTCCAATGGACGTACTCTAGCCGTCGGGCGACCTTGGTTATAGCAATTCTGGGTTACCGAGGTCGCCCGACGGCTAGAGTACGTCCATTGGAAGACTTTATACCATTACTTTAGAAAGAGAATGCACATATATGATAGCATCACGCATTTTTTTTTCGTCAAAGCTTACTAAGATACAGTGTGTTTCAAAACGTCTGCAATAACCTTCTAGAACGTGTGTTAGACCCTTAATAAAAAATATTTTCCGATTACGTGGGCCTTTTTTTACAAGTTTGCTACCTTAGTTTTTGCAGGATGTATTGGAACGAATTCTTCGCGTTTTAAATTGGACTTCAAACATGATTACAAATAAATTCCAAAACTAATAAAATAATAACTCAACGCTTTGACATTTTATATTTTTTCCCTTTGGGACTAGCTTTTAGCCTAAACTTTGAAATATTTTTGTAATTATTTAACTTTTTCTACTAGACTGGATATTTTGAAACACCCTGTAGTGCTTTTGCTGTTCAGATTTACATCTCAGACGACTCAATACCTCTTCAAAACAAACTCTGATTTTACATTTTGCATGCTGATAAGGATGACTGTCTGGCTACTAAGAAGAATAGAATAGAAATATTTATATTTAGATAAGTAGTATAAAGAGACTGGTAGTTGTAGTAATTTGCAATTCCTACAAGATTATATATAGAGAAAGCGCTAATGTTACTATAACAACCACACTTAGACATCAAGTACCACTTCCACCAAAGATAACTAAGAGGAAAACTATGTCGGAGTGTTTGCCATAGGTTGATAAATCAAAATTTTCGACAACGTCAGTCCTTTTTTCAACTCCAACAGTTGCTACGAGGGGTTGGTAGATCTACCATATTTAGTATCAATAGATTTCCTGTTTTTGATTCCAACGGTCTGAAAATAATATTTGGCAACCTCAAAATGAGTGTTAACCACATGTTGCAAAAATACAGGGTATTGGAAAAGATACCATTACTGGGCGTTCCGTTTGGAGGTCAATTTTTTTTATTGGTCAATGAATTGCTGATCCTCATTTGCACTGTGTAAGAAACTTCAGTTAATCAAATTAAACGAAGATGATTTCTTAATAACATTATTTGGTACATTTGAAGAACAAATTCCTATACATAGTTGCAAGTGTTGGTGCTAAGATGGAAACTATGAATATAAGTAACATTGATAGAAATATTGATGATCTTGGTGACATCAAAGCTAACCAATTTGTCACGTTTCTCTAGTCGGATCGAAGCTGATTAGACCTTTGTCTGACAAATATTAAAAATTTAAGTCTCCAAAAATATGATACCCCCATTGTAATAGAGGATGAGGACACTTACCCGCCCGTCTGATTTTCCCAGTCTGGTTTATCATAAACCACGTAAACAATCTCAAACTCAAGGATAAATATCGCTCTAATATCGTGAATATATGTAAGTGCTCTGAGGGCTTGAGGAAATATTCAGAATTGCGTCAATGAGCAAGAACAACTTAAAATCGATCAAAACAAATCTGGATCCAGTTCAATGAGGAATATGGAAGGAGAAACGTTCGATACCCAATCTTCAATTGGTTGGATGCCTTTCAATTTTTTTTCAAATTAATTTATGTTTCCAACACAACTTCATCAACTTCCCACACTTGGTCATCTATAAAGTTATCTGAGCCTGAATTCTGTACCAAACAAAGACGACAAGTCAATGGTGGAAAATTATAGATTCATAGCAATTGGATCTTGGTTTGTTGGGCAATAAATTAGATTATTATTAGATAATTGTTAATGCTGTAGTGATTACGGTGTCTAAAGAAATTCAGCTGGAGCATTACGTATAGATTCTTTCAGGCTAACAATTCGTGCCAATATGAGGATCTGCTACACTGCAATATGCATGGGTCTAGACCTTACAAATTGGTTGACAAAGCCGAATCTATAAGCTTCATATACATGTAATATTTTGTCTATTGCTGTAGATTCAGAGGTAGCTAATTACACTTCCTTGCTCTTAGCGCTTCTTGTGTTGTGTCTTGCGTGTGTATCCTGATTATTTACTCTTACAGCATTATTTTTGATTGTGGATAAGATTTTTGGCTCCAATTGTCACCTTGATCTTCATGGATATGCCATTGCTACTTGAGATGATTTTGTCTTCTATAGTTCTAGCTTATATTGCTAGTGCTATTCGAATTTTATTCTAATTTGGTCGATGGTGGTTTACTTTTCCTTAACAGCATCCACGAACTAACCAGCGGCTTCTTAGTTTTATTGTTTGACTACTATATCTAAACGTATTAACGGTTCTATTACAGTACTATCTCTGATTTTTAGCTGCGTTTGAACCTGATTTTGGGCGTTCCATTAGAAATACTACACTTTCTGACATCAAATTACCTGGTTTTTTATTGCGTGCTAAATATGTCAAAAACAGGTCTACAATATGCTAAAATCAGGTAACCTGTCTCAGTTATATAGCTCGTCTTAGTTGGCTTAGTAACGAGTCATCAAGTGGTCAGACCTCTTGACCACCTTCTACACAGTATTTTCCTCGGTTTTAACACTCAAATAGTCTTTGTGAATTGTATATGCATGCGTCATATTTCTACACAATACGATTCTTCTGGGAAAGTTATCTCCGAAGTATGTACATACATATATCCATAACGAATGTGTTAGATATATTTTCGTCCATCCTTTTGTCCGAGTTATTAACGTCAACCGACTAACGTGCATCTGTTGCTTCCGTACAAGATGGCCCGAAATACCGAAAAGAATGATTATTTGTGCGCGAGCAAGTTTTTTGTGGAGCTGAAAGATCTATTTACGAAGTTCTTCTTCGTTAATCGTCAGCAGTTGCGTGCATCTACATTCATATATTCATCTTCTATACTAACCGTGGAAAGTTGAATATATGGAAATAGATCGTCTACAAGGTGGGAATTTACAGGTTATACCAGCGACGAAACGTTCAACTTCGATCTTTACGAGTTTCTTGCTTTAGAATGATAAGTACGAGAATATTATTTAGTTTAATGCTGATTAATCTTTCTTAAGGTGGCTTTTTAGCCTATTTGTTTTTAGAAGGAATAAAATTTATGACACAATTAAATATTAAAATAAAACTATTTCAATATCTTATACTTACACATATGTTTGTCTACATAAATACGTACGTACGTAGTATGTAAAGATAACTGCAGTCAAAATTACTGCTTCTATATCATTTATGGGTGAATCAACTTGTCTCGTTTAGGTCGTGATAAATTTATCTAATGGGCGCTGTCGGCTAAATGTTGGAAACCTACCAAGAGAGTGGAGGTATGTAATGTGCTTATCAGCAATCCTAACATAACATTTTACTATATTTATGAATACGATCACGTTACAACGAAAGGCATTATTTCTGCGGCAGAAAATATATCGAACGTAACTTAGTTGTCTCAGGCAGTTTCCCACAGGAATTCTCGGTAGGTGTACGACATGTAAGCAAATTGATTATAATACATTCTGGATTAGAACGAAATTATTCGAAGAATTTTAGAACGTGTACGGTTTATAATAACAATTGTAAACAAAATATGCACAGAGTTTATATTCTTTAAACTTTTTATGTAAAAAATAAAATTGTAATACTTTCATAGTTTAATTAGGTAGAGGAAGTTAATAATTGCGCACTGATAAGGTATCTCCCGACAGAAACAAAATAAATAAAAACAGTGAAACATCTGTCTTGGCTAAATATAGCTACATGAGAGATAGAGTCAGATTGTATCTGTTGTGTAAACTATGACTAGAGAGTAAGAGATACACGCACTATTGTTCGCTAAGAGTTGACATTTAATATAACTCGACTTTAGCGCATTCAGTAATTGTCAAAATACTAATCAGACAATCGAAAATTGAAGTTAGGTTTTTATACGAATTGATGCCCAGTATGTGCCAATGAGGAGATCGTGTGTATATGCTTTGAGACAGCAAATATCAAGGCTATGCAAAAGAGATCCAAATTAAAATTTAGAATTGTTATATGTAATGCTTTCATATAACTGTGACTTCATTTCAGATTATTGAACAACAAAAACTATAATGGAAGTACGCTAGAGGAACTTGAGTCCATAATTTGAACAAAACGATGTATGCATTTCTTCTTTGGTGTGAATGGGTTTCTTTGGAATAAGAACTAAATTTTGCTACATCAGATACGATAATTTTGGCTATTTGTAAAGCTTCTAAACTCAAGTGAGGTTTTTCACTCAATATCAGCATTACTATCTGCGATCTCCAAAACTCTATATATGAGACGGTCTCTTGCTAGTAATTAGCCCTCGGATTTTATTTTGCTACCACAGAGTGAGAAGGCTTCGTTAGCATAATGAAGGTAATCATAGCATACTAAAACACGTGAAAGATTAGATAAGTTTGATATTACAAAGTTCTTCACCAATATTCCAAGCAAACCTATTCTAGCAATAATAAAGAGAAGAAGAAGAAGACAGAAATCCACAAACCTTATATTCTATTGAGACCAACTGAAATTGTAATTCACATGATAGATAAGTCTCGGTCCGCTATTGCAAATACTCACCCTTTCGTTAGTAAAATCAAAGACATCAAAATAGAAGAAAGGCAAAGTAGTTAGCTTTTATGTTACGTAGGTCAAACTAAACAATATTATAAAAACGCGTCTGTAATGATCACTACATAGATAGTATCATATAATATAATCGCGGAAACTACTTGGTCCAAGCACTCTAAAGAAAACGACATAACTTAAATTTTGAAAATATTAATATATAAAGCTATATTCATAAAAAAAGATTTTAGAACAAATAGGGGACGGGCGGGCAAGAAGGATATGTTAATTTAAAAAATAAATAAAACTATCGTAACTTTGAACTTATCTTTGAGAAACGCACATTAATAACGAAAAGACAAACGCTAAAAAATACTTTGGTTTATTTGTATTTTAAAAGAAAAAGGGCTATTATCCGTTTTGCCCGCTCATGACAGGCAAAAATGAATATTCGGAACTAATCAAAGCAGTTACCTATCACAAAAATATGATCCTCGGCCTATGTATGTAGATATGCTGAACAGTTTTCGTTTTGTACCCGACAATTTCTTCCTTTTGCTGTTCCACATACCAGGAACATCAGACGCAGTTTTTATTTTAGTTGCTACAGCCACCTGCTTTTGTTTTTGTGTTTTCGTGTATCTCTCATCTTTATTGACCAACTA
Organism: Popillia japonica; assembly: GCA_004785975.1. Taxonomy (NCBI): domain Eukaryota; kingdom Metazoa; phylum Arthropoda; class Insecta; order Coleoptera; family Scarabaeidae; genus Popillia; species Popillia japonica. Next base: position 13,609 of record SMLS01066808.1, read on the forward strand.
GTCAATATTTTTGATTTTTTGTAGTTTCCGTCGTTGCATGGGTTTTACTTCTACAGGTATGGGCCGTGCTGGGGGTGGGCTTGCAAAGGATTATCATTGACAGGGGTAGTTTGTTTACCAATTTCATTCGTACGTAACATATTTTTTTTCGTTTTGATTCATGTTGGTATTATTTTTATTTGGCCATTATCATTCTCTGTAATATTTTGAACATTCTTTGTACTGCAGTTAGTCGCATTTTCTACCGATGTAATATTTGCAACACTCATTTCTTAAACTTCGGATGGCGCAAAGTGTGGCGTTAGTGTAGAAAGTTTCGCAATATCTTACTGATTGCAGATTTTTCCCGGTTGATTCCTTTGAAAAGAGTTAATTTCGATTTTGAAATATTTTTTTATTGGTCCATAGACTGCAGGATTTAATGGTTGCAATTTATCAGACCTGTAGAAAAAATATGACATTGTTTTTTGTTGCAAAATCGAGTGCTCCATAACTTTTGTGTAATTCATGATTGCCTAATATTAACAATCCCAACAACAATCTTATGAACACAATTATAAGATTGTAAACATGATCCTGATAGGTAATTTTGTTGATACTTATATCTGGTTAAACTGAAAAAGTTTTATTACAAAAACTTATTTAGGTTTTGGAAAAAAATCTTTTAATTGAATTCAAAGTGAAAAAATATTAGAAAAGATAAAATACCAAGGCAGTATGTGGTGTAGTTGATCGGATTAAACGACTAACAGCAGACTTAGTCTGAAAATCTTTGCAGTACTTTGTTGTTTCAATGTTATATTTTAAAAATATGCTATTTTGTTCATCACATTATAAACATAATCCTATGTATGTATCAATTAATTTATTGCCCTTAGATAATTTTTGGATAGGTAATGTATTGAATTGAAGAAGTATGATTACGAATTTTTGGAATAAATTGATTTCTAATCTAATTGTATTGTCATAGATTGCAAGGTGGTAAAACTATCTGGAATTAAAAGTACTAAAGTAGTATATAATGCAGTTGATCTGGTTCAATGAAAAACAGAAGACTTACATAGGCTGAAAAACCACTGCAGTACTTTGTTATGTCAATGTTACATTTTAAAAATATTTTATTTATTCATGAGTCTGTAAAAATGATTCTTTTATATCCCTAATTTATTTATTCTTTTTTACATAATGTTGTTAATAGGCATGGCTAGTTGTGTTTTAAAGTTATTTGACACGAATTAAATGTCAATTGCTTCAACTGTAGAAGTATTAATACTTAATAATAATAATAATAATGTTTATTAATCCATTTAGATCAATATGCATATTGGAGACGTCAAGAAAAAATTCAAAAATTCTTATAGCAAAACGGCATGATGTAAGCCAACAACTAGCAAAATCAATAAAGAAATTAATTAAGTTTATCATTCAAAAATTTATCTGGGGAGTAACAGGCTTTCTTAATTAAAAATGATTTGAGCTTCTTTTTGAAAGTTATGGTACCTAACATGGATTTGCTTGGAAGTGGACTAACCTGTGCTTGGATATTTGCAAGTCCCCATTGAATCTGGTATTGTATGTACATATGTGTCTATGTCTCTATGTCAATTGCGTAAATTCTGTGATATGCACCTCGACATATACTATACATTTCAGTATATAAGTGACGAGTATAGTTAATATCCAATTTTGTTGAAAAACATGTTTGCAGCTGTCTCGACCAGGTAGCCCAAACATGCTTCTAATGGCCCTCTTTTGCAATATCAATATTCTTTGTGCTGTAGGAGCGTGCCCCAGCAAATAATGCTATATGTCACCGTCGCCATGAAGTTGGCGTGATAAAATTCTAAGCACGTGTCTGCAATGGTTCTTAGCCTCCTAAGAGCATAGCAATTACGATTACTTAATTTATTCAGATACTGGAATAAATTGATCTTTAATAGAATTGTGTTTTAATTTACTTCAAATTGGAAAAAATATATAGAAATGAAGAAATATGATTTTTCGTTTAATAGCATGTTTTTAGAAAAGTCCGCCATCCATACTTGGACAGTTTTATCTTCAAGGCTTTTGTATTAATTGGGAGACGGTTTGTTTACACAGTGCGGCGCAATAACATATAACTTTGACAATAGAGTTAGTTAGATGTTTATATGTTATATAGTCCAATTTTCTTTATTTTTTTTCCAATGACTGCAAACGAGAACTTGTCTATAGTCTAATTGCCTTAACAAATAAGTGCAGTCCAGTTTATTACATTTACTGCTATAATTCCATTTACTATTCTCAAAAATTCTTTCTTACGAAATTTTCTGTCATTGTTATCAGTACTTCACTCTAGTAGTTATTACAACCTAACAGTTACCATTGTTTAAACTTTCTGTTAACTATTTCCATTGCCACAACAATCATTGTTTTGGCTGTCTAGCTTTCATTAACAATTCAGTCCAACTCGTCACTGTGAACAGTCCCATGGCGAATCAACTAAACAAGTCGTCTGAAAAAGTTAAACTATCTCCTAGGTGGCATCTTTAAATCAACTAGACTGGAGGTGGTAGTTGATGTTATCGTCATTTCTTCTGCAATTATCATCTATGTAATTTAGCAGCACTTCTTAGAATAGTACAGCTAAAGTGCATTTGATTGCTTGAGAAAAAGTTCTATATGAATCACAAAAGTATGATAAACACCATTTAATAACGTCTAGAATGCGTTTATATCTTTTGTTTGTGTTGTTTATTGTGAGACGTCGCGAATCTCAACATGCAGCCATCACTGTATAACCTAACGTGTTTATCTATTAAAAACTGTTAATTGATTGGCGTATAATCGCCATTCTTTTTTGTAGAAACATTATCGTGTAATTATTACAGGATAAATAAACGGCGAACAGACGCAAGACGCCGAACAAAAGCATAAGTTGGTAATTCCGGATAAAATTTGTTGTTGTGACTTCGCCTGCCAAAATCCAATCTACCCGGAATGAGTGAAATTTCAAGAATTTACGATCCAAGCTGGAAATAATATCGTTAAGATGTGATCGCTATAATATATATCTACGTTTCTTTGAATGTTTAGGTTTAGAATGTGTTTCTCATGTTTTCACCCGATTTCGACGTTTTGTTTACGAATACGTTAGGATTTTTATCTTATATAGAATGCAAATTATGTTTAATCTAATACGAAATTATGTTTGAACATTTCAATTTTAGACGACAACTCGGAATAAACCACTTTTTGTTGGCCGACGTTATTTATATAACATTAATTTCACAGGTCAATGACAACTATCCTCCTATACGTATGCACATCTACACAGATTCTTCATGCAGCATGCATTCGTACATGCGACAGCACACATCACACGTATACATACATGCACTTAACAGATATAATTCCTCTTCTTTGCCCTGTAGCGTAGCGCAATAAGCGTCCGCGCGAAATATTTATAAACGCCGGTCGGTCGCCGGCTATTCTATCAGAGAAGACTACGAGGTTTTGGTCGTTTTCTTTGCTCTTTTTTGACCGTCCTCGGTGTATCGGCTCCCTATTATGCGCGCCAAAGGAGAACACACATGTTGCAGACACCGAGACAACCTATACTACCGTAACTGATCCTCTTTACCGGAGCGACGGGGAGGCGAATTTTTTCAAATTATTTATGCGCGTTTTGAGTATTGCAGATGTGTGCATGCATAAATCCAATACTACCCAACTTAATTACGATTTAATTAAATTTATTTATAGAATAATAATCTAGCAGCAATAAAACTGCAATATAACGACTAATCTCAAGTCATCGAATCCTCAACGACTCGTTCCAATAGCCGAACGACCTCGGAACGATACGCCCAACTCAGCCAGTGGCACTGTCGCTCCTTTTACAACTTAATGCCGGGGCATATTTAACTGCGCCGATCACAGGACGGCTTTACGTATTATTATAGTCGTTTCGTCGAATATCTATTCGCAAAAGGATATGGCCATACACAGACTACAGAGATACGCGAGTTAGCCATATAATCAGAACCGTGTATACACAGCTTACGTATAAATAAATCCAGCCTAGTATAGACCTTTCAGGGCCGTATATAACGTACTACATACAATATGCTGGGAACGACTAAATTATGGGATTTCGTTCGTGTACCCAACGTTCTAACCTATCTACGTGAATAATATAATAAATAAAAGCTTTCGGTTCAGTCGGTTCAGTGGAGAACGAATTTGATGTAATTATAAATGTATGTACATAAGGGAAAGAGTGGAGTTTTAGCGAAGGTGTAGCGTACGCTGGCGAAAAAAACGAACGTAATTTATGGCAAATAAATTGCGAGTAATATTTTCGAGAAATAACGCCGACGTGCAACATTTCCGTCGTTCAATTAGTACAGATTACGTGAGCGCGAAATCATTGGGAAATACATACGTAATAGTAATATACGCCTTTAAGTTTTCGGAATTATATCTGGTTAATTAATGTTTCGAAATATATGGCGTGGACGCAAAAAATCTTTCAGCATGCGGGAATGTGAATTGAAACTATGTACTAACATCGCTACGTATGATGGAAAAAAACTATTGATTGTCAGTTGACCATGTGTGACCACCAAATAAGTTCTTTGAAAACTCAGGAATAGTTGCAAAACAATAAAAAACAAACGAATTAATATTTATGCTACTGGAAAGATTCAGATAACGAGAGGTGTCAGGAATTTAAGAGCTACATATGACAGTTTCCAACCGTTATCTTACGCTTTACCAACTCTGAAAGGTGGTAAAATACTACAAATGATAATAATAATAATAATAATAATAATAATAATTATTATTATTATTATTATTATAATTATAATAATAACACTTTAGTTTGAAGTATTGCCCCAGGTATTATACTACTTGCCAAGTCAGGCCGTGTATATACATATATTACATGTTAAACCTATATATGGATAGAGAATAAAGATATATAATAATAATAATAATAATAATAATAATCGTCGCAAAAATCCTACATCTCAAGATGCCGTATTACAGATACTCACCCCAAAAAGCGATTATTAGATTAGATTAGATTAGGGGTGGCCGTACGGGCCTCTTTCACCGCGACCTTCCCGGTCTATTGTGATCCCCAGCAATCCTAGAAGGCGCCCTCTAACTTTGCCCTCTTTATGAGGCTTAACGTCCTTGAGAGCGGCTCCTGTATGTAGCTCTGTGCTGTGGGATATTCTGTGCCCAAAGTAAGAAACCTTGTCCTTGCCAGGCCTACGCAGTGGCACAGGATGTGGACCGGGGTTTCTTCGTCTTCCCTGCAGAATCTGCACATGGCGTCCTCCGCTAAGCCTATGTTGTACATATGCCTATTCAGTCTACAGTGACCTGTCAACAGACCTACTAACAATTTAACAGTCTTCCTGTCTTTATCTAGCAGGTCTCTAGTGAATTCAGGCTTCTGTTCTTTTTGGAACTCCTTTGCCTGTCTTTGCCCAGGTGATTTTAGCCACCAATCCCTGGACCTACTGTGAATCCATTCGTTGATGGATTTACTGATTGATTTGGTGGTGCCGAAGGATGGGGCGGGCCCGACGAATTGCCTCGACGAACCTTGTCTCGCCAGGTCGTCTGCCGCCTCATTACCCTTTACACCCTCGTGGCTGGGAACCCAGGCCAAAGTTAGTTTCCTTTGGGAACCCACCTCGTTTAGGGCATTAACGCAGTCCCAAACCAGTTTGGAGTCAACACTTGCTGAACTAATAGCTTTAAGTGTTGCTTGGCTGTCCGAGAAGATGGCGACGCTTTTTCCGAGCTCGGTCCATCTATCCACTTCTCTAACGCAATGATGGATTGCTGCTACCTCAGCTTGGAATACCGTTGTGTCCTTGCTGAAGCTTATCGAGAGAGCCTTTCGAGGCTTACCTCCGTATATTCCGGCTCCTACACTATGTTCGGTTTTGGAGCCGTCTGTATACCAGTTCGAGTCCGCTTTTATCGGAGGACCTTTCTCCCAGTCCTTCTTGTCTGGTATTTTAACCTGATATTTCCTATTCAGGTTGAATTTCTGAACCATGGAATCGCTTGGCATCCCCGTGAGGGGTGCCTCCTTAAGTTCGTTCATCAATTGAAAAAGCGATTATAGAAGATCGGTATAAGCTCCTCTGGGATTGGGAGGTCCCGACCGATAACACCATTGCCGCCAATATCCCGGAGATTGTCTTCGCGGACATTCTGAGAAAGCAGACCTACATAATAGATGTCGCAGTGCCCCTGCCTTATAACATAGCAAAGAAACATGAAGAGAAGATCTCCAAAACCTACCCGTGGCAGGCGAGATCAAGAAACTATGGCACCAACAGCAGGTAGAAATTGTACCTATAATAATAAGAGCTACAGGCGAGATCCCCTACAAGCTGTATCAGGAACTCGCGAGTTTGGGACTAGCATCGCAAATCCACCTGCAGATGCAGAAGGCGGTGATTCTTAGCACTTGCAACATCGCACGGAGGGTATTGGGTCAGGACAACTAATAGACTCATCTCCTTGAACTGGCACTTGTTCCCTGGAACCGTACACAGGACCGAAGTAGAGACCAGCTGACTGTGTTCTACGAAATAATAATAATAATAATAATTCATGCCTTAACATCTCCCAACAGCTTGCGTCAATTACAGGGGGCATCGGCTGGCCATGAGATATTATTACGCCTGTGGCTGTGGACCGACTTAAGATGTTATCTTTCCGCATTTGCCGTGGAATTTGGGAAACTACAGAAAATCAAATTCAGAAAGAACCTACCGGGGTTCGAACCCTATACCACCGCACTATGTAGTGAGCGCGCTAGGTACTACGCTACACGCCCGGTTACTACTTGTATTTTATTGGTACGTATTTAGAATTGAAAACCATCGAAAATCATAGTTATACCCAACGAAAAATTGAAAACAATCGTTGGGCGACTCATCAATTAATTTTTATCATAGCATACTAGAACATCCAACTTTAATCACAATTTATTGCCTTATGTCACTAACACATGCACAAAACTTAGAAAATTATTCTTTGACCATCCACAGAATAGGTTTTATTCCACTTGGAGATTACCTGGCAAAGTTTATCCAAACTTTATCACAATTTTTCATAAACTTTGAACGGCGGTCTTTATGCCGTAAAAAATAACTGAAAATTATAGTTTGACCCCCCACCAATTAATGTTTCTTCAACTTTGAACTGATACGAACTTTAAAGAGCGGTTGAACACTGACATTGATAAATCTTGTTGTCTTATACTTTAAGCCCATAAAAAATTGAAAACAAATGTATGACGATACTCCATTTAATTTTTATCTAACTTGTATGTACCAGACTATTCAATGTTAATCACAATTTAGTTCTTAAAGTCATTAGACCCAAAATTTTGAAAACTATCTTTGGATCAGTCACAGATTGTTTTATTCGACTTGGGATTCATATGGCAGCTTCCAAAGCTCATCGTTTTCTTCACAAACTTTGAATGGTAATAATGAAATATTAAACCCGATTGTTTCGCTTCTTTAAACCAAAACTTATCGTTTAATTACTCCAGAAAGTTTTCTAATACTTATTTGAAAAGATGAAATGCTGGAAATAATACAATTTCTTGTGACATATCTGTAGCCCATAAAAAAAATTGAAAACCACTGTTCCCACCACCTATCACCTAATTTTTGTCCACCCTTGAATCAGATAATCCGAAAATAAACACAATTTATTTATCGTTTGACCACCCATCGCTTAATTTTTATTCAACCTTGAACTTTCATACAAGAGAGTCTCAAACTTTGAGAAGTAGTCACTCACCTCTATGAAATTCAAGATAGAATACAAATTTACTGATGGGTGATCAAACAATGATTTTCGTCTCAAGCTTTGATCGTATAGACCATTTTTGTTTACAACCTCATTTCTTTCTGGTTAATATTGAAGAAATATTATCAGCTATTTACTATTTGGCAGCTGTTTTGTGAATTCCTCTAGATTGAAAGGACGGAATCCCCACAATAAACACTAAATTGGAAGGAAAGTTAGCAGGGTGGATCTCTTCTGTATCGATAGCCGCTGGCAGCACATCATCGTCATATTGCCTAATTTTACCTTTCCTAAAATGCTCCAAAACTGAACCTGGTGGGTATAACCAAGTGTGAAAGTAGCTACTGCGTCACATGCTCTAAATGTGAATAAAATCCCAACTATCCCACTTATTGGTGGTTCTCCTAGTTGTTGCAATAATAAATCATGATCTATTGAATAGAATGCTTAAGATAAGTCAAACTTAAGAGAGCCATTTGCAATTTGTCATTAATATAAAATAGAAAACAGACTGGGCTTAATACTGATTCTTGAGGAACCCCATGTGAATATACTGCGAATCAGATTTTT